>ARYC01008976.1:0-10208 GCA_000711775.1 Oxytricha trifallax | reverse complement strand
TTTGAGATAGCAAAGGGGACTTTTTCATTTATTGAGGTTGAAGGTGATAAACGATAAATTCAAAGAAACTTCACACTATTAGAATATGATAAATGTAAAATAGGTAGATTTAATAATGAAAATGATACTTTTAACAGTATTGGACTTGGTAATAATGGTTGGGTGTGCATTCAAAACCCTAAAACCCTTTAATGAGTTTTATATGTATTTTTATTGATGAGATTAATGTTGAGGATTAAGGTTTCTTTTTGATTAATCCATTTTTTATTTTAGATTTAAAATAATTTATTATATTCATGATGGAGAGTATTATACTTTTGTATTTTTTCATCTATACATCTATATAAATGTTATAAAGAAATAAATCAACTAAGAAAGTTTTAATTGAAATTGCATTAATTGTTTGCTTTATTTACTTAATTAAACTATCTAACTTTTATGAAAACTACTTTTTATAATTTTTTAGAATCTATTTTTTTAAATGCCTTTGTACCATATAGTATTAAATAATTTAGTACATGATAACAATTAGGTTTTAATTAAATTGGAACTTTTCCATTAAAACCTCATTAGATTAAAAAAGGTATTAAATAAATTATGGTACTATTAAAATGGTATCAATAAAAATTAAGCTTATTTAGTACCAGTACTAATTAAATTTAAACATATTTAGTACTAATTTAATTGAAGCCAGTTGGTTAAAATGAAAATCCATCTCTGAAATTTGTTACAGCTTTCGCCTTCATTTTCTATTTTTTTTACAAGGTTGACCTTCTGTAAGATATTCATATTTAATAGGTGTCTAAAAAGTTACAGAAATAGTTAATACAAAATTATAAGATTGATATCATTTAGGGGGGGGAGAATTTCCTGCCCCAAAATTATATGCACCCTTGGGGGGAAGATTCCTGCCCCCTTCGGAAGTTTCCTGCCCCATACATAAAAAATGTGCAATTTTTATAATTTTAAAAGAATCTTTGGGTGTTGTAGTCAATTGCGAACTGTGAGTGTCAATTGCGAACTTCAGTGTCAATTGCGAACTCAAGTGTCAATTGCGAACTGTGGTAACAATTGCGAACTATAATAATAAATTTTAATTTTAAATGCGAGAGCTGGCAAAATAAATAAAAGAGCAGGGTCTTAGGGGTGCAGACCCTAACGGGGTCACAAGGGGCAGAGCCCCTTGTTATCGCAATGCGATAAAAAGTAATTGCAGGGGTCTTAGGGCGGCAGCCCCCTGTGGAAGAGGGTTTCGGTGGAGGGCAAAGCCCTCTCCGAAAAACCCATTTGTCCTCTTTTGTAAGTAAATTGATGTAATTAGTTTAAAATTTAATCGTTAAATTATGATAATTAAAATGGAATCATTTTTTTCATAAGTCAAATAAACATTATAAGACTCAGTTACTTAATAAATACTAAAAAGATTTTCAGACTTAGGTATATTGAAAAAAAAACTTTAATGTATACGCTGCTAATCATAGATGTCTATCAAACTTTATAACATATCTAATAGTTTAGAAAGTGTTTTTATGAATGTGATATCTATAAATGCAGATCAAGAAAGTCTATAAGATAAGGACTTAATTTATACTGTCCTTCAAACATGTCATTAGAAATTCTTGATGAAGTTATTTTCAATTTATTTCTTTCTGGATCAATATATCTGAAGCAGTAAAACACCTTTCTGATCACTGACAGTTGAGAACTACAAGATAGTCTATTAGCTAAATTTATCAAAATTTGAGGAATATTATCAAAAATAAAATGTTAATAGAACAACAAAACCTTTAATTAAAAGATAGTGTCCAAATGGACGAGTCGCTATGGACACATAGGTCCTTAAAGTATAGTCATCCAGAAGATACAATATATGACAGATAAATATGGATAGTTGGTTTAATAGAAGAAGGAAGCTAAAGATGTAAAATATTTAGTGTCTTGAATAGGACAACATAAACATTAGAGGAATTAATTTGAGAAAATGTAGAAAGAGACAGTATTGTCCATACAGACGGTTGGGCAAGCTATATTGCAATAAATTGGGAAGAACTTGAAATGAGACATGAAAGACATATTCATTAATCACAAAATGGAATATAAAGAACAATGGAACATAGCAATTTAATTGAAGGATTATGGGCAGTCCTCAAATATCATATCAAACATGTATATAATACATTACCAGGAAACCCAGAATAAATAGAACCATATTTATTTGAAGCTCTATGGAGAAGAAACTTAGCATAATTTTAAAAATCATAAGACCGTTAATATTATATCTAACAGACATTTAATATTAATAATATATGAATATTTAACGATTAAATTTTAAACTAATTACATCAATTTACTAACAAAAGAGGTCAAATGGGTTTTTCGGGGGAAGGCTTTGCCCTCCCCGAAACCCCCTCCCACTGGGGGCTGCCGCCCCCTAGACCCCTGCAATTACTTTTTATCGCATTGCGATAACAAGGGGCTCTGCCCCTTGTGACCCCGTTAGGGGCTGCACCCCTAAGACCCTGCTTTTTTATTTATTTTGCCAGCTCTCGCATATAAAATTAAAATTTATTATTATAGTTCGCAATTGTTACCACAGTTCGCAATTGACACTGGAGTTCGCAATTGACACTGGAGTTCGCAATTGACTACCAACACCCGAATCTTTATCATCAATTATGATGTAGTTTTTTTTAAATTTAGCTTCAAATATCATTTCTACCTTGATAATGAATTTAAAATTTAATGAAAATTACATTAATTATTAATAAAAAACACTTATTTTAGCCTTGTTAATAATATATAATTTGATAAAGAATAATTATGTACCTTGAAAATTATATAATAATAAATGTTGTATAGTACATGATTATGGTAATTGAAATTGAAATTTATTGTTTCTATTAAAATTATTGCAAAAAACATAAAATTTAATGTTGGGGGCAGGAAACTTCCCCCCCCCATTTACAATACTTCTGGAACTAAAATATAACATGATTGTGGCAAACAATCACCATAAAACCTCTCATTTTATGCAAATTTTTTATTTTAATATTACTTATGTTGCCAAACTTTTTTGTATTGGATAAAAATATGTTAATATAGAACGTAAGGTAAAAGAAACGAAGGTGTTGAATTAAATTTGAAGATAGTTAATGTGAAAATTTCAAATATACTTGTGCATAATGACAATTTTTTGAAATGATGCATTTATCAAATTTCTTAAAGTCGATCAGTAAAAGTGATAACTCTTGAAAAAAAATATAAAATAGTTATTTTTTTCAAATAAAATGCTATAATATTTATATAATTATGAGAATATATAAGAAGTTTATAAAAATTTTGTCATATTATAGTTTCATATTTCATAATAGAGTGAAAATGATGCTTCATAACTTAAATAAACCCGAATCGCCAACATTACCCTCATCAATAAAAACACATATAAACTCATTAAGGGGTTTAGGGGTTTTGATTAAGAATGGTAACTAGACCCTTTAAGGATAGGAACAGTCAGATAATCGAGAATATTTGAGAGTCAGAATTTATGCTTGTGTTAATGAATCAACTTCATACATTTATTAATATAATTTTTGAATAACCATACTCAAACCCCTCAGTAATTTGATTAAATTTTTATTGATTAAAATGAAACTATTAACTCATTATAGATAGGGTTTAAATGGGTGGGAGTTTATGCAGGTTTATGGTTTAAAAATTAGAATTATAAATGAGTATATAAAAGGTTTGGGGTCAGGTTTTTAGATTTAGTGGATATATTTGCTTTTTTATTTCAATTAGGATGTGAAGAATATAGCGATTAACCCAAACCCATTCTAAGTTACATATCAAATGTAAGGATACTCCCCCATGAGCATGGAATCGGAAAAGACCCCCATAGCCTGGAATCTTTTTTGACTTTCGTAAACAGTTCTGGAATCATGATAAGTTCTCTATGAAGAAGAAATTTCCAAAACTCAATGGCCACCGTACCATATAATTTAGCTACCCTAAATTACAATTAAAAAACGAAATTTAAAAAATAATGAAGGATTCATGGAGAAAAATTATATTGTTTATGTTATAAAATTGCATTTTATGATAATTTTCTAACTGATTTTTCTCCATGAATCCTTCATTATTTTTTTAATTTCGTTTTTTAATCGTAATTTAGGGTAGCTAAATTATATGGTACGGTGGCCATTGAGTTTTGGAAACTTCTTCTTCATAGAGAACTTATCATGATTCCAGAACTGTGAACGAAAGTCAAAAAAATTCCAGGCTCATGGGGGTATCCAAATGTAAGGAAGTGTTTCATAAATCTCCTGCTAATGTCAGGACCTACTGTCTATATAATTATTTTTTAAAGAAATAGTAGCATAATTCTAAATCTAAGAGACCTTTGAAATTTCGGCAGCATTATATTGATTATTTTATTTATGATAAGACTCTTAAATAATGGATTCATTTATCTATTCTAGAGAACTGTGATCTTCCATAGATATTTCCTGAGTTTCACATCACTGCATCATACAATTAATCTTAACAATTTAAAATAAAAATTCAATTTAAGGAAGAGAGCTTAAGAGCATAATATTTAGTTTGTTCATGTTGATAAGGCTGTGTTTATAATATTTATATCAATCTTAAAAAAAATTACTACTCACTTCATTATTTTTTTAGAATTTCTCACTCTTTTGAATTCAAAGCGCTTTTTATAAAATTGTACATAACAATCAAAAACCCAAAACTCCTTAATGAGGTTTATAAGGGCTTTGATTTGTAAGGAATTTGTTAGGGGTTGGGTTTATTAATGAAATGCGAGACAAAAATAGCAAGCTCTTGGGGTCTATTTATGATGAAGAGTATATATATTTAGTGTTAATATTGCGATATGAATGAAATTATACAGTGAATAAGTAAAACCAGTACTTACTTATAAGTTAATTAAACTGTACTTAAAGCGAAGTCCATCAACTGTTCGCTCTCACTGCCTTATTGCAGTTTAACTAAACCAATAATAGCTGAATTCTAAGCCTTAGATGAAGTCAAAGCTTCAATAGAAGCATATTGACTATCTTATTAATGAAAAAACTTTGAAGTATTGGGCTCACTTCTCTCTCGACCAACGAGCTACTATGTTTCACCGCCAGTTCCCTGAGTTGAAGATCTCTGCATAGTCTGTTGCAAACATTTATAAACGAAATGGTATCTCTTACAAAGGTGTGAATCGTATCAAGAGAGTGATTGATTTCACTCTGCCATTTTACAACAATAACCTAAATTATATTTATAATTAAATGCAGACAGCCTAATAGAGTAATATTAAGTTTATTTCATGCTGACGAGGCTGTGTTTACCTTCAACACTTTCATCTAGAAGTCTTGGTATAAGAGGCATAGTAATATAGAAGTATATGACTAGAAAGTCAAGGTATAAACGATGGCAATTCTTGGAGTAATTAGTGAGGATGCTGGTTTAGAAATTTATGTTATTCATCCTCGCTCTATTAAGACAGAGCAGTATATTAAGTTCTTAGAGCAGCTGGGAGTGAAGTACCCTGAATAAGAGATTATACTGTTTGTTGATAATCTTTCTGTTCATAAGACTAAAGACACAAGGAAGAGTTATGAACAACTTAGAATAACGCCAGTGTTCAACGTACCTTACAGTCCATAGTTAATGGAATTGAGTTCTACTGGGGTATATTAAAAGGCCGTTACAAGAAACTGCTGCTCTATCACTTGATGCATGTCCTGCCTATCGATACTGTTGACTTTATTAAAAGCTCAGCGAAGAGAGTAGATAATTAATTGGCTTAAAAGTGTGCTAAAGAAGGGAGAGTGAGTGTATATAAATAAGTTTTGTAGTTAAGTTAATGAATATATAAGTCACATTTAGAACTTTAGAGTGAGTTGGCTTCTCTTTCTTTTCTTCCTCTTAAGGCTTGCTTGGGCCTAGGTTCTTCTCTTGCTGTCAGCTCCAGCATCTATGTTCATTGACTCTGGTGGCTGAATATTTGAATAAAGTCTCTTGCTAACTTCATGCTTTGTCTGCAATTTTCGCTCTCTGTGAAACTCGCTCTATTCCTAAATCAAGAAGATGCCATCACCAGATTTTTCTAAAGAGTTAAGGTAAAAATCTTACTTGAAATATAAGGGTGCTTCTGCAGCTCTGAAAGCCAGCTCTCACTTATCTTGATCCCTTGTTTGTTTATCTTCTGAGGAGATGCTGTACCTTTTCTTATGAGATTTTTGAATCATTTCTTTCAAGTAATCACCTTTGATTGTTGCAAGTATGCCAAAGAATAGTTTCTTTCAGTAGTTTGTTTGACAACTGCTTCTATAGGCAGGTATTGCGAAACCTCTGTGTCGTTCATAGCATCATCATATAAGTTAGTCACTGAGATTTCTGGATAGTTTGGAATCTCTGCATACTTTACATTTTAAGTTTTCAATACTTTCTTTTCTTCGCAGAGTATCGCTCTTAGAAATGAAATTTTAGCACCTTCCATCGTTGGCAGGAACAAGCCAACTACATAATCAAGATGAGCTATTATAAGTTCATTACCTTGCTGCACCAGGTAGAGATGCAAATCCTCCTTGCTTCTAAATCTTTGAATCAATTCTTGTGCTTGCACTCTTTTCATTGCATCATTCATTCACTCCATCTTGTTTACAGATCTTAGAAATGATATTCAAATTTAAGTTTAGTGATTTCAATTACATACCTCTGAAAAACTTACTATTAAATATGGGCATCCTATAGGAGGTCAACCTCTAAGAAGGATATGGAGAAGGTTTTGAGAGCTGGTTTCAAACTTGAGAGATTGATATCAATTTATACTGTTATAGTTCCATATTTTTAAATTAAAACTGGTACGTACTAAATTAAGAGCATTAATTAAAGCTCGTACTTAATTAGGAGTACCCTAATTTTAATCACAAAATCACAAAATACCTCCTAAAGCAGTACGTACTTAATTAGGAGCACCTCTAAATCGGTACATGCTGTAATCAACTTATTATTGAAAGTTAAAATGGTTACTTTCTCACCCAGATTTAGAGCTGGATCGTCTCTTAGCACGAATATTTCTTCTCTAATATTCTAAAAACTTCCTTTGAAACTTTTAGGCTTGCAAAGCTCTTTTATGAGCTTTGAGTTATAGAGGCAGTTTAAAAGCCCTTACTACAAAGCGCGTGGGGATTCAGAGGTCAGTGTTAGTCCGAGAGTACCTTGAAAGGTTTGATGTTAACTCATATAAACGGTTGAGAATCTCCCGGAATTAATTCAATGACTTAAATAATAATAATAGAGGCAGTTTTATAATTTTAAATTCAAATTTAAATATGAGCGCTAACATTAAGATAACAGCAGCACTTCCATCAAACTAAATGAGACTTACCTTTGGCAGCAATAAAAAGTGTGATAGCTGTGAGATGAACTCTCTTAATGAACTACTAGAGCATCACTTGAGGTCTCTGTTCTTAAAATAAAAATTAATTATAGAAAATAAATGGCAAAAAAGTGTGTAGGAGATAGAGAGGAGGAGAAAGGTATTTATGAAATTCCTTTACAAACTGAAGAAGTTGAGGTATACTTTTGTAATAAGTGAGAAAGATTTTGCTCATAAATCTAGTTGGTATAGGCACATAAAAGAGCATAGAGAAGGGTATAAAAGAGTAAAATCAATTGTATTAAGATGATTATTAAATTCATGATTAATTATTAACTTATGAATAAACAACTTTAAATCAATTAAACCTTAAGTCCTTAAAAATAATTGGGTTTTGAAAGAGTCGAACCCTTTGTGAAACAATTCTTAAGATCAATATCACAGCCCTAACTTAGTAGAAATATTGCAATTTTATCAACTCAATTCTATTTTAAATACATCATAATTGAAAATTTTGGCTAATATCCGAGAATAAAAAAGTAGATTCGCAAAAATATTCAACAATTTAGAGGAAATTTTTAGATTTATTTGAATTTTCTAAAAGAAAAGTTCAAGAATAAACTGATTTCTACAATAGTATAGTGTTTGTCTGCAAAAGAAGAGAATAAAAGTGCAACAGAAAAAGTATTATAATCAGATACCATGATTGGTGAGAAACCTCGTTTTTTTAAATGTTTGTGTTTTTTGATTAAATGATCATATTTAAATATCACAAAATTATTTGTATAAATAACATTATTTACTTTATATAAAAATATTACAATAAATCTCAAACTCCTCTATAAATTTCCATTTTTATTAATTATTAATCATCACTAAATTTCATTTGAATTTTACTAATGGGGTTTTACTTAAAGCACGATAAAATCGACGATAAGTATGATTGCTTCGAGTGCCATAAGCAGTATGCTCATACAAGAGATTTAAGGAAGCATCTTTTAAAACCTCATAAAAAAGATTTAGAGATTGAAAAGCATGAAAATGAATTGAAGTCACTACACAAAAGAATAACAACAGAATCTTCGAAAGTGGTAGAGCTCGGATAAGCTAATGAATCAGAATATGTGAGGAAATCACGCAACCTATTAGCATTCGAAATCACAAAAATCATGATAAAAATTCAATACAAAAAGATTCCTGTTCTTGCCTAAATTGACCAAAACACTTCACTTTAAAGCTACCTTATATTACAAGACTCCTTTGACAAGAAAGTTATCAAGGATCATCAGTATGCTTACAAAGTATATCCTTTCAACTATCTCTAAAGTGATGATTAGTATTAAATGGAGTTTACTAATGAGTATCAAGCAATCACTCAAGCAAAGTTCAAAGATTGTAGTTACTTAATCAAGCTAGATGCTGTTCTCCTTGCCAAAGATATGTTACTTTCAGACTCCCATTCTATGAAATGACCCTACGAGATTTCATTACAGATCAAAGGAATCATAAGTAGCTTGGATAAATAGCAAATCAGACCATACAAGGTATTAAAGAGCTACACAATTTAGGGTTTGATCACAGAGATTTGAAGCCAGAAAATATAATGATAAACTTTTCACCAGTAAGAGTAGCAATATTAGGTTTCAACAGAGCCTAAAGAGTGGAAGTATCTTAGCTTGGAACTGAAATGGGAACTCAAGAGTACTATCCAGAAAGTGAAGACTGGAGAGATGGTGACTTTTAGTGGGATTTATGGGAATTAGCAGCAATAATAATAGAGTGCGATAAGCCTCGTAATGAAGACTACTCTACAAGGTGCTATAAAGATGCTAGGCAAAGAATAAAGTTGTTAATAGACAAAACGAGAGTCTCACAATCAATAAAACAAGGCAGAATCAATAATAATAAAACCAAACTCAAGATTAGACATATCAATAGTGCAAATAGAGCTGCCGTTAAGTAAGATAAACTTCAGACATCTCCTTCATGATCCAAAAGTGCATTTTGAGTGATTAATTTAAATGCATTTATTTAAAAATTTCAAATTAAAACCTATTAATAACCCCAACTCTTAGCAAATTCCCTAAAAATCAAATCACTTTTAAACCTCTTAAGGGGTTTTAATTATGTCGTTACTTTTAGAGTAGTGTTAAAGAAACAAACAAAAATAAACAATGAAGAAAATTCCTTAAGTCTTTGACATCAAAAAAGTAAATAGTAAAAATTTAGGATATCAAGATTTCTATCTTAATGAAAATTGACAATGAATCTTGCCTTGAATGCGACCTCAATGACAAAAAATTAAAGCGAGTTACTTTTTTAGTTACTTTGATGACTAATACGATACAAAATTTATCTTTTAAGTGACTTCCTAGCTTATGATAAGTTCCAAATAAAATTTGCTAATGAATATATCTCTCTTTTAGAAATAACAAAGCTTTAAGAGTGCTCATGATATTTTTCTTGATGTCATTTTCAATTAGAAGAGACTACATATTAAATAGACTTTAGTTTCTCGAAATAACTTGTAAAAATTAAAAATTTAAACATACCATAAAAAATTGGATAGAGAGTGAGAAGAAAGTTTATTGGATTTAAGAGCTTCCCAATCTTTGCTACGTTCATAGTTACTTGAAGCCAGATAAAATTATGCTTGAATTTCTAGTCTTAAGTCTAAATATTATAAATATACAGCATTAAATGGACAACTTTGGCATAAGTAAATGTATTAGGGAACTCCTGGATATTTTCTAGAAAGAGAATAATCGAAAAACAGAGATTCACCATGGAGTATTTTGGCCCCCAAAAAATGAGA
>ARYC01008975.1:0-14802 GCA_000711775.1 Oxytricha trifallax | reverse complement strand
AGTTATAATTCAAAAAGCTTTTTCATAATGAAATTAAAAAGTAACTACAGAGTTCAGCATTACAAAGTTTACGCTTTTGGTACTTAGTCTGAAGCCAATAAAATTTCTTTAAATAGTGGTATGAATCAACTAAACAGTATCTTTGGCTATTAAAATGAAGAAGATTCTACTTTTAACTGGGGAATAATTTAATTAAACACTGAAACCTTCAAATAAGAGTGGATTAGAGTACTTCAAAATGAAGATAAAATAACAAGAGATATTTCAAAGTCACTCAATTAAATGGATTTAATTTACCAGGATGATTACTTATACTCATGCTTAACTTACTTAGTAGATGGAGAAAATGGATTAATAAGTCAATGGTCTCTAAGTTAATACAATACTACAGAAGGATCGATATTACAAGCTATAGAAATGAATAGATAGCTAGAAGATATTAACAGCTGTGAGTTAACTTATCATGAAGATGAAGAAATTTTAATTATGACTTTAGGTTTCTATGAAGAGACTTATCTACTTCCTGTTAATATTTCAAATACAGACAATCAAAAATAATAATATAAAATTCGACTAAAGAAAATAAAGAAAATTTAATTCATAGTTATGTATAGTAAATATCATAATAATATTCTTTATTGTTAAATATGCAATTGCTTGCTACAAGAGCCCTATCTCTTTATACATACAGATAATCTCCATTCATAACATCAACACATTCTAAGTCCTCATCATTATACTTATTTGTGAAATCCTTCTCCTTTGATGATGAAAGTGAACATTTGTTCTTTGCAAAGTCCTCTAGTCTCCTGAAACAGTAATGGGATTTACCATGCACAAATAACACTATTTAATTAGTTTCCACAAATATCATTTACTATTTCTTCAATCCATAACAAACTGGAGTTAATGGCAATTTGTCACAATATTGGATTGATTACACTGAAGTGTTGAGTAAGTCTGTGAGTAGTTTATATATATAGAAGATGAGCACTTCTAGAATGCTCAAGATTTCTCGATTAAAATTGAATCCACAAATGAGTATTTAATGAAAGAAACTTATGCAGAGTGTTTGGGATATAATTACCCTATATAACACTTTATAGTAAAATAAGATAGATTGTTAATTTAAAAGAGATTTAAGAGTAGATTTAGTCATAGTTTGCTGTGAGTTGTTGTCTTATTATCTCCATTTACTGTATTTCCATCATCACAAACCACTTTTTTCTTTCTTTGTCAAACTGCCAGAAATATTCGCGTCTAGAAGTACTCTGCTTCAGCATCTCTAAGAACCACTTTAAAGTTGCTGCTGTTAAAAGCTCAGCTACAGCTAGGTCTAAGTGTGCTCTGGCTAGGATCCTTAGAGATCAGGAACCTCCATTTTAATTGTTAGAATACTAATGTTTATAAAAAGTTAATAAAATTAAATCACTCAAATTAAAACTTTTCAAGTTTTAATGCTTAACTATATCTGATTAAACTAATAGGTTTAATTTATAGAGAAATTTTATTAGAGATGTTTTAATTAATTTTAAAATGATATCTATTAATTAAGGCTTTGAGTGATTTAATTTTATTAACTTTTTAAAAACATTAGTATTCTAGCAATTAAAATGGAGGTTCCTGATCTATAAGGATCCTGGCCAGAGCACACTTAGACCTAGCTGTAGCTGAACTTTTAACAGCAGCAACTTTAAAGTGGTTCTTAGAGATACTGAAGCAGAGTACTTCTAAACGCGAATATTTCTGGCAGTTTGACAAAGAAAGAAAAAAGTGGTTTGTGATGATGGAAATACTGTAAATGGAGATAATAAGACAACAACTCACAGCATACTAAGACTGAATCTACTCTTAAATCTCTTTTCAAATTAACAATCTCTCTTATTTTACTATAAACGCTTTACCTGAAGATTACAAAGATATTAGTGGAGAAATATCAGACACATCAGAGGGTGCGGTAATTGTAGGAGCTGATGATCACATATTTATTCTCCCAGTCTTTCCATAGTGTTCAAATGATCTAATTACCTACTCTCTATTATTTGATTCATTAATAAATAAAATAGCATTAATTAATTCAGGGGTCTTGCCAACATGGATAGTATTTGACCCTGTTTTTATTTTATTTTATATTGTTTTAAGAACACTAACAATGACACCAGATGATAATGATTATGCTGGAACATACACTTTGACATATATTGCGACAATTACTGACGACTTAACTATCGTTAACTATAATTGAATAAAATATTCTAGTTTTTTAATTAATAGTTTAAATAATAAGTTGATATAGAATTAGAGATTTAATTAAATCAACCACCAACTGCTAGTGAAGATTTTAAAAGTGAGTTTACTCTCTCGACATTCCATGAAAATACTTGGATAATAGTATTAGATAGTGATCCAGAAAGTGATACTGCAATATTTGATGTAGATTTATTAAACAATGCAGCTTTATCAGTCCTTGCCTCTTCAAGTTGGTTCACTATTGACAATTCTGATGATCAAGGAATAACTTTTACTGCAAGCAATCCAACTTACAATAATGCTGGAAGTAATGAATACACAATAAGAGTATCAGTTTATGATGATTTCAATGTTGATACACCAACAGTTTACGATATTACTTTAACTATAATAGAAAATTAAGGAGCAGTTTTGGACTCTAGTGTATCTTTAACTTTAGCTTCTTCATTTATTGCTGCAACTTACAGTTAAAATTTTACAGCTTCAAACTTCGTTGATTTAGAGGAAGATGCATAAACTATATCTTGTACAAACTCTGCAACAAATTCGGCTTCTACTACTTGGATAACCTCAACTACAGATCCTTTAACTGGTGATTTAGCTATTGGTGGAACTGTACCTAGCAGTGCATCAAATATTGCAACTTACACATTTTCTTGTATAGCAACTGATGAGTTTGGAGCAGTATCCATTACTTACAATTTCATACTTTCAGTTGTTGCAAATGCTGAAATTACAGTCTCCTAATATAGTGACTAGGCTATAGTTAAGAATGGAATAAATGATCTTCTCGAAATGGATTTATCATAAACATGTGTCGATTCTTAAGATGAAACCATATCTTACATCCTATACATTAACAATACAGTTTATGACTCTGCTATTCATGATACCTGGTTTGCTTGGGATGCTACTAGTCTTTAATTAAGTTTTGATTTTGTTGATAACACAAAAGCAGAGACATTTGTAATAAAATTAGAATGCTCAGATGGCTACAATACAGCAAAATCAATGACTTACACATTAACTGCAACAGCTAACCTTCCTTTAACTAATACAGATACTATTGACGATATAGTTATATTTTTAGCAGACACCACTATTTCACTTGGCATTACATATATAGAGAATTTCTTTACCGACCCAGAAGGATATGAAATCACTCTTAGTTTAAGAGAAGTTGGAGACACAGATTTACCTGCATTTATCACTGACTTTGAAGCAGAAACAGGAAGTATAAGTTTATCATCAGATGAAACAATGATTGGAATATATTCTATGGAACTTGTAGGGACAGATAATATTGCTAAAATACAAAAGAATAGGAATTTTTAAATACGAAATAAATTAAAGTCGATTTAAGTTTGAAATTTATAAATAAGTTTTGTTTAATATAAGAGAAATGCTGCAAAATGATAAAAATATGCACAAGAAATATTTCTGAATTACTAACTATACATTTTCTATAAAAGTTCTATTCTAGCGAAGAACTAAAATCGAAATCATAATCATCAAATAAGTACTTCAATAGTTTCTAAAAATGTAAAACTGGTCCTGTTCCTCTCTCATTTATGAGAGAGATTATTGGTTAGAGCTATAATATTTCCTATAAAAATAGTTCATTAATTTAAAAAGCATGAATTAAGGCTAAAATTATGAATATTATGTAAATTAAAGATAATAAAATATGTATTTTGATAGAAAATAGAATAAATGGAGTTTTACTTACATGTATATAACTAGAATTATAGAATCTCACTGCTCCATTTTTAATATAAGAATGATTAATTATTTTCTGTTATTATTTATTTTTGATTTAAAATTAATTTCTAAAAATTTATAGATAATATTGGTGAAGAGATTATTGTAGGAATACATTCGAAATTGGGAAATTATTTTTAATTAAATTAATTATAAATCAAAATATTGGCAGTTAAAGTTGGCCAATTTAAACGATCTTGGGCTCATTCGATAGATAATTCAAAATTAGCTGGACTTTATTATTGGCGGTACTATTTTATCGCATCCATGGAGCGAGATAACTCTACTTTAATGTGAGGGTATAATTTCATTGAATTTAGAGGCATTTAATTAAAGTGAAGTTATCTCGCTCCATGGATGCGATAAAATAGTGCCGCCAATAATAAAGTCCAGCTAATTTTGAATTCTCTATCGAATGAGCCCAAGATCGTTTAAATTGGCCAACTTTAACTGCCAATATTTTGATTTATAATAAATTTAATTAATTATAATTTCCCAATTTCGAATGTATTCCTACAATACTTGTTCCCTTTACAATTTAACTTGAAGGTAATCATGAATTATTTGAATAACACTTATAGAATGCTATGAGACTTGCTATACTTGTACAGATATTCTTGAAAATACTTGCTTAACCTGCAAAGATGAGAAATATTTCTATAATAACTAATGCATTTATGCATGCCCAGATGGAACGTACGATGAGCCAGAAGCTAAGGAATGTATTGATTGTCCTATTGAGTGCAGTAAATGTTTTGGACCAGAAAACAACGAACATTAACTTTAATATTAGAATGATATCATAAATAAATAGAGAGATTTAATTAAATTGCTCTGTAATATCATAAACTTTTTAATGTTTAATTAGGAATGCTAAACTGGTTACTTCATGCTAGGAAATTAATTATTTATTTACTAATATTACAGCCTCATGCATAAATTCGGAAAAAAATAAAATCTAAGTTAAATCAAAGTCTTCATATCACTTTTTAATTTTATAATAAATTTTCTTAAAAGTTAATATAATTTCGCAGCACAAATACTATTTTACTTATTATTTAAATAATGTCCCTTTTTTTAAAAAAAATGCTTTTATTTAAGAAAATTCGGGCAATTTTGTTATAGATTGCTAGACTTTTATCTTGAGTATTTTATTAAATCAGTTTAAGATCATATTTATTCAATAAATTTGGAAAATTATAAATATCATTATAATATTACCAAAATATAAATATTTTGGTAATATTATAATGGTTGTTTTGATGAGTGCCCAGATAACTACTGGGGTGATCCTTCAGACTAGCAATGCAAATGTACTAAAATAAAGATTTTAAATCACATTAATTTTTAGAAATTGATACATCGGATTATCTCTTGTGCTTCGACCTGAAATAATTATTTGAGACAACAGATGCTTATAGGTCCTCTTTTAATGTTGTTAAAATAAAATAAATACAAAAATTTGATTTAAATTAATCATAATTATAAGACAATATTAATATTAAATAAATATATTCAAGTATCATATATTTCTTTTATAACATATATTCAATTGAATTTTTTATATTTAAAAGAAAAATTATGGTAAAAACTTCAGGAAATAGTAAAAATATAATCTTTGAATTGATATATTAATTTAACATTCTAATAAGATAAAATAATAAATTTTATTAATGTTTATATAATTTGCTATGTGTAATAGATTTACTTTATTCTCTTATTAATAATTTTGAGACAATAACATAGCATCAGAAGAATAAACTTGCACTGATAATCTACTATGTGCTGATGATACCTCAGGAGAAGATGGGTGTGTTTGGAACAGAAAATTGACAGTCAGATGTACCTATGATGCAGATGCTTAAACATTAATCACAGTCTAAACAAACTCCCTTCCAAATCACTGTATGCACTCAGGAGATGTTAAACTACCTTCTGAAAAGTTAGTCAGTTTTTAAGTTGCTTTTAACCTTAAAAAAACTGCACTATCTGCACTAAATCTCAACACTTAGGCAAAAGTTAACTAATATCTTTGTAATTAAGCATGGCAAAATGCTCTGGATACAAAGCCAATTTACAAATATACAGGAATCTTAGGAAATGAAGTGCCATATGTTGGTGTCTCATTAAATGGTGTTTTAATATTGACTGGTAATTCAGCAGTAAGCATTGATGCATTCTATCCAACAACAATATCTGCTTCCACGATTATAGATTTCGATGTTTGTCTTGGAAACTCTTTAAATAGAGCTTACTACCATTATTTATCTTTTTCGCCTTGCATCTTTAGTTCTACTCCGAAAAACAAAGTAAACGCTATGAAATGTGAAGAGATCAGTTAATGCTCAGCAAATGAATTGAAATATGGAATCTCCTTCTTAACTAGTGCTTAAAAGAAAGTGTCACCTATAGGCATTGCAAGAGATGGTCATATGATAGTTGGACCTTATAATTCGAATGGAGTACTTTGGCAGCCATGCTAATTAGATGTTTGCAATGGAGTAACAATTAATGGAAACTATGTTTACGCAGTTACGATGTTCCATCCCTATACAATTGGATGTTGGGGACCAGGAAATGTTAAAGCATATAAGGAAACATGCTCTTCAAATGTGCAGTTATGCTCTGATGAATCATCTTCCATTACAAATATTGATATATATAGAGGAACTTATCTCTACTTATTATTCATTGCTCTTTCGATCATTCTAATGTAATGATCGACATATTAAATTATATTTAAACTTAATTTCGCTGATATTTAAAGCCAATAATTAACTCAAATGTTAAGTAAAACCCTAGATTCTATAAGAATGTAATATAAATAATAATGTGAATTTATAAATATAGATAAATAATAATCAATGGATTCAACAGGTAGTAATTTAACTATGATGAATATTGACCATAGCAGCACACTCAATAAATTCAATTAACAAGATAATGGGTCCACATTACTTGGAAAATAGCTAGAGGAATTTATTAAGCAGCAATATTATAAATGAATTTCAATTTATTTCAAACTTATTTTTAATTATAGTATCAAAACAGTAATAGATCAAATAATCCAATTTATGATCAACAACAAAACTATATTCATAACGAATTCAATAAAAAAAATATTTTTACAGCTTAATATACTAATTTTGAACCCAAAAAATAGATATTCGTTAACAATTTTAATCGTTTATTTCTTATTTATTATGAATAAAAAATTCATTATTTTGATAATCATAATATAAAAGAAATATATAACATTTCAATTAACTTGTGAATAGCTCGTTAGTTAATTTGGAGGGAACTTTAATTACTAACAGCAACAACAGCACTCTCAACAATAATATCACAATCAAAATTAATAGTCCTAGTATCAAAATTAACATTATTACTAGTAAAATACACACAATCCACATGATTTCTAAGATCAGTATCAACATCCCTCCAATCAAAGTCTACTCTATGATTAATGTAATATTTACAACTTCTTAACTTTATTTGTCCTAATATTTTCATTTTATAGAGAGTCAAGTTTACAGAGAACGCAGTAAATAAGGAGAGACCTACATGATAGAGGCAGATAGAGAAAAATAAGAAATGATTAAGAAGATCATAAGTCATCAGAGGGAAACTTCACAACCCCCTCCTAACTTGCAACATTCCCTACAACCAGTATACAACAAGAACTTTTAATAGAATACTGGTAGCCAAATAAGCAATCATCACAAAAAAGTTCAAGATATATTGCAAGAAACTGACAACGAAGATAGTTAATCATCCTAATTAGAAGTACAAGAAGTTCAACATATAGAAATGATTATAATAATGAACTTATATTTTATATAACATGCTTTTTTTATACAGGATAGAATGATGAATTGATAGATAAAAAGAAGCAGAGAATGGCAAGTTTAAACAGAGACACTTAGAGGCAGGGCTATTACAATAAAATGATACCTTCATTTACGAATGAAAAGCGTAGAAACTTGTATTTCAATCATCCAAAGAAGGGATTTGGCTATGTAAACTGGAACATTGAAGAGGAGTTGTGGAGATTTTAGAAAGAAATAGAGGATAAATTTGCTATTTCTCTTGTCAACAGAAACTTTAAGTTCCCTTTCTTAAAAGAATATTAACCAAGCTCTATAAATACTCCAGGTAGGAAACCAGTGGTTAAGAAACAAGCTTCAAATAAAAAGTCACCTGCTCGCATTAGCAACTTGAAAATATTCGAAATGAACTCTGATTAAAAAACATAATATATCAAATCTATCCTTAATCCTTACAGGCCAGATTCAATTTTAGTTTAAGGAGACTAGTCAAAATATCAGTTACAAAGATAAAAATCAGATTTAAAAGTAAATAACAAGCAATAACATCAGCTTAAGAAGTAGGAAGATGATAAGAAAGAGCAAATTTAACAAAAGCATAACAAAGCCTCAACTTAGTTATTTTAAGTCAAGGACGTTATTCACTCTCCACGAACAAAAAATCACTCTAATGAAACTAAGACTCCCTAAAGTCTATATGCCAAAAATGTTAGCAATAAATCCAAGTTGACTTAATCATCAAATGCATAATAGAGTACTTCGAGAAACAGTAAAATAGCCAAAGTAGGGAATTACTCTTCTTAATCTTACAAAGGAAACAAACACTAAGCTAATAAAAGCATAATACAGAATCCTATAAGCAAAATCACAGATTTTAACTCTATTTCAATCGATCCAGTCACCTAGAAATCAGCTTCTGTTTTGGAAAGTTAATAAGCTTAGCAGTCATAGGCAGCACTTCCATAATAAAAATATTCTTAATCATAGTAGTTATTGATTTCTTAATCAAATAAATTTATCATTTACAAGTTAATTCTAAAATTAAAGAATCAATCTTAGTCGTGACGTAGACTTATCTGAGTGATTGACGTGGTAATTCTGTGACGTGGCAGTCATGAAGTAGAAAACTTCGAAAAAACCACTTTCACTATCACCTAGTATCCTCCTTAATCAAAATTTTGCCAGCATAATCTGAACAACAGAGCTCTAGAATTCAACTAGATGGGAGGGAATGAAGAAAAGACGCTTACCGGTCCCACCACTGCTGGGAAACATAATTCCTATCCTTTCGCTGCGTTAGATTCAGCACCCTAACCCGGTGTGGAAGAAAAATCTCTATCTCTTGCTTCTATGGTTTTTTCTTCTCACTTCTGAAAGCAGAGCGTACCTTCATCCTGCTTCTTATTACCTAGGAAACTAAACTCAAGCCAGGTAACTCATCTAATGCATGGAAATTTTAGGATCCAGCCCACTCGAGGTGTGTAGTAGCTGAAAGATTGAACCCCGCCAACTGGTCCCTAATGCATTGCGCCCAACAACCCCCTACTTGCCCTCAGTAGGCCTTAGTATAATAGAATGCTATATTAGAAAGTACTAAGTGAGATTGCACCTCACCTAGCAATTAATTTTCTAATTTCTAATTATTCTCAATCATAAAATCAAGTGTTAGCCAAATAAAGTAGAAATAGATAAGTTTACAACAAAAGTATTAATCTAAGTCATAAATCAGGGGGCTTCTCTATTTTGTAGCCATCAACTAACATTACCGATTCTGCTTAAAGTAAACAAAATCCATCCATGTCACGTATTGATTCTTCTTATAAGAAAAGTGTTATTATTGCAATAATACTATCCTAGTATTAATTTTATATTTAAAAATTAATGTGTAAAATATGTTTTTTTAAATGTATAAATTTAATTTATCAAAGATTTTTAATTATTAAAATGGCTTAATGTAATACAAGTATTGAAATAAGCAAAAATACTTCAATTATTTAATCAGCCAAACCAAAATTAGAGTCAAAAATCTAGCCAATTATAATCTAAATGACAACTTTAGCACCAAAGCCTGAAAGCAGCAGGAAAAAGTTGGAGTCTTCTTCAAAGAGATAGCTTCCAATCTTCTAGACTAAATGCTTGAATGATAAAGGCAAATTTAGCAACATCAAGAGTCATTTGAATTTCGACTCAATTCATGTTGAGTAACCCCTTACTACGAATTGTCAAAGAGAAATAACTTAAATTTCAGGGTCTATGAACTATGTCACTTAGTAAACTGAGGAGGCTTAGCTCTTATTTGACAATGGAGTTATGCACACAGAGCCGATGCTCAATACTTAGAGATAAGGAAATATTTCAACCATTTCTTTCTAGTTCAACAAAAACACTCCTAATAGCAAACTGAAGAACTTAGTTTCTCAGTCAAACAAGAACAATTAAATAAGTAATTTCTACTAAAGTTTTAGCAACGCTAACAAGAAACTATTAAATTACTAGAAACCAATCATAATCAAGAGTAGAAATGCAAATTTAGTCTAAACTTAAGCTTCGAATGAAAGTCTGTTAGGTACCAAAGGTGGAGTAGGTTAGAGACAGCTATCGAATAACGACCGTCAAGACAAATTCTAAGGTCCCATGTTTTTTGGAGACTCAAATGAATATTCTTTGCAAAATAATACAAGAGGTAGTAACCATCATCATATGACGGTCAAGGATGTAAAGATGAGGTACGATAGCTCATTAGAATCTCTCAATCCCATTAACTTATAAAACAACTTAATGAGAAACATCAGTTAGAACAGAGAAACTGAAAGACATTTAAATAATCCAAATCAAGTAGTAAAAGTAGACAAACATTTAGTGAGAAACAGTAGCCCCACAAAAACTAATTTAGACACTCTGAATAAAAGTATTGAGAGACAGATTCATCAGAGAAGTATGACTATGACAAATTACAACATGAATACAACAAGTCATATTATGATTGCAGGGCAAGATTCCTATGCAAACATAATCCAAAGATCTCCAATTAGATTGGATGATCAGTACAAATAGCATGTTAGCAGATTTGATTAGTTCAGTTTTGATTTTATTTAAATTATAAGTTAGGATCGCAAAGTATCAAGAAACAACTTAGCTTAGAAAAATCATCATCCACTGAGTAATTCATAGCAGCATGTTTCACTAAAGCCATCTGGTTACACTTTATTCAAAAACGAGAGTGAGGGATTTTAGAACAGCAATTATATGGATGATATTGACGAAAACTAACCTGTTGAGTACTATATTGTTTTATTGAGAAATATTATTTAATAATATACAAATTTAAACAATCTCAATAATCCAATAACGAGAATCCAATTACTGAAAACCTAACACCCAATACTTTTATGCAATCAAAAGAAGCAAAATGTTCTATAATTGAAGAGTGCGTTGGAACATTCTCAAACAACTCTAGTGTTATCGAATCAAAGGCCAAAGGGAAGACTCAAATCATTTATAACCTTATAAATTCGACACCAAATCAATAAAATTAGAGATTTCATGGCAACTCTGATCAAACTGTTCTGTCCAGACACCTTAAAACTAATTCAGCTTTTCATAATCAGTTATCTTAAAATATTAATAAAACAAATAAAATTATGAAAAATTAAATTCATTTCAATTTTTATAGCATTGTAGATTTATTATAGTAAATTCCTATTACTTTAACCACATATCTTTCACGATAATAAATTTATAATAAATTCATTAAAAATATTTAATCTTTATATATTACATTACATTAATAATTTAAAAATAAAAGTTATATGTGCAATAATGACTTTAAATCAAGTGGTCGCATAAGTCCAGCTGCTTTTTGGCAAGTCAAAACAGCTTCAAATAAGTATATGAAATAATCCCCAGGTTTAGTTACTTCAAGTTCAAATATTGCTGAAGTAATTAATGTTGGAATAGCTAAATTATATTGGATCTTATTTGTAATGACTACTTTTGAGAAATATATTAGTTTCGCATAAAAAATTTCAAGCTTAGAATTTAAAAAAGAGCAAATGAGATTTTATTTTTCTATTTTTTAGTAAATCGATTAAGATTGATAAGAATTTAAATAAAATATTTTATCAAAACTAAGTGGTATTATTGCAATAATTTTGGAGGTAGAGCTGCTGCAACATAATCTCACTCTCAAAATAAGAAAACTCCAAAAAAGACTAGTCACTTCAAGGGAATGAAAAACATGACTTAAACATCAAGTTAGCTGTAGAAGTTTATTGACAAAAGTAATGTCACAACCAAAACTTCCACTATATACTTGACAAAGCCAACCCACAAACAAAATTAACTCTCTTTATAGAATGGCAAGTAAATCATGAACTAATCTGGATAAGTGTTTGGCTCATAAAATGGAGTACAACAATCGACTAATGGGCAGTCTCACAGAAGAACTTTGACAAAGCATGAAATGTCATTCGAGGTAGGAGGATCTTGTGAGATACTGAATTCAAATAGAAAGTAGCTATCTGGAAATAATACACTTACTTAATCATTAGCTAATCCTCTTAGCTATGGCAGTCATATAACTATGGTGAAGTCAAGTGCTCCCAATAAAAATCAAACTATTGGTTAGAAAATAGAAAATCCTTAAATAAGACACTCCAATAATCTAAAAACTTTATGAAAAAATAATTAATTTACCTTCTATTAATTTAACCAATTCAATCATTCCCAAAAACCAAAAATTTCTCAATTAAAAGTAAATAAGTAAAGTAACTATATACTGCAATTAAAGTGATAATTTCGATTTCTACTTCATCAGATATGTGATATTATTTATTATTTAAATTCGTTAACATATTATACTTCCACACACTAAATTTAATGGGCTGTACTCCGTCAGTGTAATAAAAGATAATTGCCAGCTAGCTGAAAGCAAGGCAATCAAAGATGGTTCATGATCATAAAGATGTCTTCCTGCTAGACTAGATAAACGAGATGTAGGCACGAAAACGTAAAAATAAAAGCAAAAGTAAAAAGCAAAGGATTGATGTCGATGAGCTGGGCAAAGTTAACTTTATTTTACCTAAGCAAATAAAGAACAATAATACTGTAAGAATAGCTTCAAATATTAAGTTTTTATGTGAATTAATTTGAATTACTTACATAAGAAACATTTATGATAGTGGTCTGTCTAAGTAAACAACAGCTGCAGGTGAATGCCTTACTGGTAGAAGTGGACTCAATAACTATGAGACAATTTCCCAAAAAACATCGATTTCAAAAGCTACTACTAAGCATAGAGACAGAAGTTAAACTAATCAGAAAGAAAAAGGTCATATTCAATAATTAATTTAATGCCTTAGTAGATTATTATATTTGTATTTATTCTTGTGATTAGTAACTAGAATGATATGGATATAAAATCCTTAATAGAAAGATAATTGCATAAGTCAAAAAGGAAGAATTTATTTCATTTATTATAAATTAATATAGACTTATATTATTGTAGGAATACATTCGAAATTGGGAAATTAATTTAAATTAAATAAATAATTAATAAAAATCGTGGCAGTTAAAGTTGGCCAATTTAAACGATCTTGGGCTCATTCGATAGGGAATTCAAAATTAGCTGGACTTTGTTATTGGCGGTACTATTTTATCGCATCGAGGGAGCGAGATAACTCGACTTTAATGTGAGGGTATAATTTAATGGATTTAGATGAGTTTAATTAAAGTCGAGTTATCTCGCTCCCTCGATGCGATAAAATAGTACCGCCAATAATAAAGTCCAGCTAATTTTAAATTCCCTATCGAATGAGCCCAAGATCGTTTAAATTGGCCAACTTTAACTGCCACGATTTTGATTTATTATTAATTAATTTAAATTAATTTCCCAATTTCGAATATATTTCTACAATATTATCCATTAAAGTCACAGCGTAAATTGGAGAGCAAATCTGCTAGAGCATCCTCCATTAATTCTAAAAGCCATTCAGATTAAAGCCGAATTCAGAACATTATAATTTGCATTATTATTGATTTTATAATACTCGTAATAAAAATGGGATATAAGACTTATTAGTATATTTTCTATTTTAATTAATTAACATCCAAAAAAATTTTTAAAAAAAGTCATATTTCTAATATTTGGCAATTTATTTGAAAAAATTTCTTATTTAGACATGATATATTCCTAAATTTACTTTAACAATATTAATTATACTGGTCTGTAAGTACCAGGTAGAATAACTGACGAAGAAATATAATTTATTCTAGACTAAGAACTGCGCGATTAGTAAGAATTATAAGATGAAGTTATGAGTCTCAAGACTCACTCACTAAAATAATCCCAGTAAATAAAGAATTATTGAAAAAACTCTGATAAATTTGAAAAGAATTTAAAACTTAACCACTCTATAAAAATAAATCAATTAAATCACTAAATATTTTCCTAAACAAGGTTATCAGATCAGGATAGATAATCTCAAATATAAATATACCCAAAATAGAGAATGTTATTAAATAGTAAATTAAATCATCAAATTATTTATAAAACTGATTTAATTTTTTACTTAAGAATATGAAATTTCAATTTTACACACATGTAGATAAGTTAACAAATCTCCATCTGTACAACTAAACTAATCATTTTATCAAGATTTATTAATTAAATAAGTAATATTTGCAAGAATAAAATCCACACTTTTATTTTCTATCATAATTATGAATAAGAGAATTTAAATTTAAAGTTTCAAGAAGCTTAAATAAAAGTTAAGTTGGCTAATTTATATGTCTCAATTAGAGTAAAAAAACCATCTCACTAAAGTAATAGTAGTATGCTCAATAGTATACACATACATTAATATAATTATAGATTGAAAGTATAGTCGATCTTATTTATATTAGTTGATTTATCATAGTTTATAGATTGAAAAACTTCAAGCGAGATGCACCGCCTCTCACTCTT
>ARYC01008974.1:0-22287 GCA_000711775.1 Oxytricha trifallax | reverse complement strand
TAGGCACTAACTTCCCCTCGAATCCTAAACCAGCGAAGCTCACTTACACCTCGGGTACTCTCCTCAACAATGGGTAGGTGCCATCATCAACGATGGGTATACTGGGTGGGCAAATCATCAGACTGCCCTTGGAGAATGTCAAATGAGCAGTATCATCCTTAGTCGATATTGAGAGTTTGGCAACTGACGACCAGCTATGTTATGGCCTCGAACAGTTCCTTCGAATGATTAGAAAGCAATCATAGTCTTCAACATAAGGAAACCCTAATGTAATGCCCAAGAACCTGCAGATCAAGTATCGTGATGAGCTTTGGCAAGGTCTTCAAGACTTCATGAGAGAGCAGGATGGGAGTATCGATTTTCTCAATCGAAATCATTCAAACTATCAAGTAATGAATGGATCATCAAAGAATCTATACCTTAAACGCAGAGATGCGAAGCTGGCATTGAAAAAGATCTCCTGTAGTACAACATTACAAGGTGGAAGGCATGAAGCCCAAGGACATTGCTCTTTAGATGGGTGTGGATCGACGATTTGTTTACAAAGCAATTGAAAGGTTCAAGTTGGAGGTGGAGCACAGAGTGCTCAATCCAAAGCCAAAGCTGAAGAATGGGAGGAAGAATATCAGGAGCAACCCGTTGTTGCTGAAGGCTATTGCGACAGTACTCTAACAGCAGGGCATCTACAAGATCACTGGCTGGCGCCTTCATCATAACCTGCTTGAAATGCAGTGTAAAGAATAGGAATTTAAGAACCTCGCAGTGCCTTGCGTTGCTACTCTCTTGAAAGTACTGAAGGAAAGTTTCCATTTGAGATTTGGCAAGGCTCAGAACGCCAATGCTAAGTATAGGGATCCATCATTCAACGATAGGAGGCTTTGGGTGTCAAGACTGCTTGCTCAGCTATTCCTGGAAGATGCTGTAATTATATCAGTTGATGAATCAAACTTCAGAAGCGATTACATGCCTACAAAATAATGGAGTTTCAATTCAGCTGCTCTTCACTAGGGAAATCGTGAAATCGACTCCTCCCTGACACCTGCAATTGGTAAGACCGAGGTCCTCGTCACCGACGATGTCTTTGAGTATGGTGAAATGCTGTCTGGCTACCCCAACAGAGAAACACGTATGTCGAATATCACTGGGGTTACGTAGCAGGATCAAATGAATGGATCAAACATTGCCATTTTGTAAAGTCCAGTTGCAACTCAAGATGAAAATAACCTGAAACCTGAAAATCTGAGACTCCAAGCAACTCCGGGAACCAGTAGGTAAGTATTTCTATCTTTGCTTAACTGATTGAGTACAGCGTCGTCAGCAGATCAAGAATGGGTAGTCTAGATGGGTAAGGATTTTATCCAAGTTAAGAGGGCCATGTTAGAAATACTGAACGAATAATGTCTGGATCTGGAATTGTTCCGTCGAAGATTCCAAGGCCAAACTCGAAATCGATATTTCCTAAGTTATGGAGGATAACTTCGACCTAAGCATAGCATACCTTTGATAGTAGGGAGCAGAGCATTGCTGCCACCCCTGTCAAGTGCAGCGATAAATATAGGAATACTCAGCTGTCACCTATCTTGGAAGCCCCAGAGGGCAGTGCTTAATACACATCTCTGCAGAAGCACTTCAACGCGTTCAGAATATAGAGCTCTTCCAAGAAGCCTGTAAGTCAACCATAAACCCCTCTGAAATCGGCTTCCACTCTTACTCCATTAGTTCAGAACCTAGCCAAACTCAGGCTGCAATCAAGTAAGCGTAAGGGTAGTGAGATGATCAATGTAACAGCCCATGAAAACTAGATAGGTATTACACCTAGACGTTTGCAGCTGTCAAGCAGGGCAGAGAGCAGCAGTATAGTCACTGTGAAGGAATAGGAAGGTAAGCTATAGCTTCATGGTTTTATACTACTTTAGTTTATACCAAGCTAAGTATACCCAACTAGAGAAACGACTAAGTACCCATAGCTGATTCTGGTAACATCGATGCATAACCATCATTACATTATACTCCCATTGCAGTTGTCAGACAGCAAGTCAGCTAGAGGTTGGGGACTTATGGCATTATGGCTAGAAATCTCTCTATAACCAAGGAAAATACTAAGAAGCAGCAGTTCTCGATGAGTTTCATAGCAGCAATCACTAAGGATCAGCTGGTCTCCAGCCAAATCATTGAGGGGGCTTTCGATGTTGTGCTATTGAGAACTTCCTCTATCATACCCTGCGCCAGCTGCGCACAGACAAGGATCTCGCCCAGAAGAAGATTGTGCTGCTTATGGACAATGCAGTCATTCACAAGTATTCAGAGGTGCTGGAGACTGCTAGGAATTTCAAGGTCACTGTCCTCTTCAATGCAGAGTACTCACCCTGGCTTAACCCTATCGAGCAGTTGTTCTCCTACATCAAGAGGCACCTCCGCTAGGAGCAAGCAGACCGCAAGTAAGTATTTTGGGTCTAACTTTTCATAGGATCCACTTGGTGAATCGGCTTTCGCAGATTCTGAAGGCAATGACCAAGACAGACGTCAACAAGCTCTGGGCTTTCAGTGTGAAGCAGTGGTGCAGCACCATCAAGCATGGATTTGTGTGAGATTGATATGAAAGACGATGAGTTGGAGTGCAGGGACTAGAGAAGCAACCAATATAACCATAAACTGCACTTGAATCGTCAAATTTATTGATTAAAAGCCCCCTTATTACATATCACACTTTTAAGTTTTAATTTTAACTAATCAAACCGAAAATCCAAAAACCTCTCTCATTTTCGCTCATTCAAATCGTCATTTTGGCTCCTCGTCCAATAAAACGACCAAATTTGGTGCTCAAACAGTTGAGCAGGACTTGAAAGTTGCTGAGCTGTGGGTTTTAAAACATGGAGAATACGACAGGGTCTCAAATTTCACAAAACACTCACCAAGCAACGAGTTCTTGACAAATTATTGGATCTCCACTCTGAATTGTTGAAATTTGATCATAGATTACTATGACTACCAATCATTTTATGAGTTTGAAAGTAAAAATCACTGCTGCTTACTAAAATAGAGACCCAGTATATAAATTCAGGTTTTCTGCTTCGATCTCAAGCAAGTCAGTTGAATTTCGCTTTAATCTTCAACATTTCACTATAAGTGTTCCAAATACAATCGAAAAGTAAAATTGGTTATAATTAAAATAATAATTCTAATTTTTGATTAATTTCTACAATTTCCTATTTTTATCTATTTTAGCAATAATAATCCACGTAATGATTTAATCAGATAAGATTCTAATTACAGTTTAAATCATACTAGAAATGAGTTATATCGAAGAGTATTTTAAAGTTCTGGTTCTGAAAGGTAAGTGTCTTAGAGCAATATAGATCCAAATTTTTAAGGATTCCTTTCCTATTTTAATTATTTGTATGAAGATGATGAAGTTAATAAACCTGCTGCTAAAAACATTGATTCAAATGTCTTATTTGATAGTTCGTATTCATAAAATAGTCATTAATCTGAGAACATATAAAGATCTTCAAATTAATAAGTAAGTACTCCTAAATTGCCTAAAGAGTCTATAATAAATTAATCTGTAAGAAATCACTCATCATAAGGATCTTAAAACGCCTTGCCTGCACTCCTTAGTTTCCAAAATTTTAATGAAGAAGAGAAAGAGAAAATGAATAAAATTAAAGACTAAGAGACTAGTATTATGATATATTTTAATAAATCAAGAGGGATGGAGCTTAATTTAATTAAAGAAATAGTGATTTGATTTAAGAGGCAATAGAATTGTCAATAAGGAATCCGCTATAACACTTAGATGAAATGGTATTAAGTGGAATTTCTAATTTCTTATATACTAGATTAGAAGTATTCAAGGAAAATTTAAAGAAAATTATTCCCTCACTATATAGAAGAATGAAAAATACAGAGTTTAGTTCTAAATAATAGTTTACAAAGGAAATTAAAGAATATATCTAAAACGAAAGCTAAAAAGTATCTCATATTAGTATTGATAATATTCCTATTTCGAACATAATTTGAGGGGTTAGAGTCAAATATGATTAAAATCATTGATCATCTTGTATTTGATTTTCCATAATAAATGACATAAAATTAGTTTAATCAATTGTTATTGTTTATTGAGGAACTTTTTGACAAATAATTGAATCCTTAGCTGTAACCAAAAGCTAAAGAGACTATAAGAAATCATGAAAGTTAATAATTGTAAAATATATAAATTATGGAAGAGTAATTTGTAAATGAAGGAATTCCTACAGAATCACCAACACCATCACAAAGAAGAAGTCGTCGTAAAACTCCACCATGAAGCGAATAAGATTTAGTTATGAGAGATGAAGAATAAAAAAGAGGCCGTACTTAAAGAAGAGAGGAAAGAGGAAATGAGCAACCTAAATCATAAGAAAGAGCAGCATCGGCAAACACAAGACTTCGAAATAATTAGCTTAAAAATACTATTTAGTAAAACATCTAAAATATATAAATGGAAAATGAATTTCATACAGTGCTTGATGATTTAAGTTAAGGTCTAGATAATTATGATAAATGTGGTTGAAAAAAATATAACTTCAACTCCAACATATATTAACCCTAAAGCTGGTTAAAAACTTGCTATAAAAATGGCATAAAAAATGGGTGATTAAGGTCTTGTTAATGAATTATAATCTCTAAATATGAATTAAAATCAAACATCAGCAAGGTAGTTGATACAAATCTTGAACAGACTTAGGAATCAATGATCACTCCATAAAAAATGAGATATTAAGAATAACTTCTATATCATTATTATTATCAATTATAGTCATTATTTTTTTCATATCACAATTCAGCAGAATAATTTCCATATCCGTAATCGTTTTAACATCTTAGTAAACAACTTAATAATTAGAAATTTCGTTCTATAGCTCTTTTTGTATTTTGGCACCAAATGTTGCGTTGTTACTAATTTAAAATGTCACACTTCCATAACCATTTGTACAATGCTGTGGTAAATTATTAATTGCTACTAAGATAGTTGATGATTAAGTAAAGTCTAATGCTCTAATTCCTGTTTAAATATTTCTAAATGTATCATCTATAATATCGAAGCCAAGCTTTTCCCAGCCCTTACCAATAGGTCTAAATAAAACACCATTATCTGCTTAATATGAAAGTGTTTATAAATATGACGGGATATTATCAGTATTATCGATAAGCGTTATTAAGCCTGGATTATTAAATCACTCTAAAAATTGTTCAGTGCCTTATACAAAATACTTTAAAGTAAAGATATGTTTAGATACAGGATCAGCTTCATTTTGTTTCCATTCAAATCACACTACTAATCATAAAAGTTTGTGAATAAATTATCAACAATAAATGAGTTTAACGATATTCTTTTGAAGGTATATGAATTAGACAGATTCACTCTAAATTATGTGTCATCGCCATTGACTTTCATTAATCTGCTATTGATATAGATTTTAGATTCTTTCATATTTTATTTTAGTTTTTTTATTTCAGAAAAATGAACGGAGATTTAAATAATGCATTCCTTAACGGTGGAAATATATATGGTGGATCATAAGTAAAGCAAGCATTCAACAAACTTATTTAAAATTTAAAAGGCAAAAGAATTTAAAATCTAGATTATCCTCAAGATCAAAAAGATGCGGCTTCGAAATAATATGTTTATGACAGTTTTGTTCCGATTGGAGAAAGCCCAGCTCTAAATATCACAAATAGCTCTAAACCATTAACTGGCACATTAGACTTTACAAATAGCAACAAATAAATTTATTGTAACGACGCTGATGGAAATAGTAAAGCTGTAATTAATCGTGAAACTATGTAGTCTAGTACTTACATTACCGCCTAATAATTATAAACAAATATTACAATGAGCAATAAGCCAGAATAGTAGCAGATGCGACATTATAAAGTAATATTGATGATGAAAGAGATGCTAGGATTAATGCTATCTAATCGGTTTATAACTCGTTAAATTAAGAAGTTGTAGATAGAATTGCTGCGGATGATTAATTAAGAACAGATTTAGATCAGGAAATATTAGATAGATCTAGTGCCATAAGTCGGACTATTTAAACTTGTAATACATATACAGATAATAAAGCGATTACAACAATTTAATAAGCAAATACATACACAGACAACAAGCGATTAGATCAGTTTTAAAAACCAATTTCTAATATCGATATGAATAATATATCCCTAACAAATATAGCTTATCCTGCTAATTTCGATTCAACAACTTCCGCAAGTTATGTGGCTTCTGCGATAGTTTAATCAGCTTAGGAATAAAATATATATATCGATGATTAAGACCAATCTATCTTTACACAAGCTAAAAGTTATACAGACAGTCATATTCCTACAATAGATCAAACATAAATATACAATTCTACATAAAAATTAAAATATAATGTTTTGGTGACAATTAGATATCTTTCAAATCAAATAATGTTGATAACCTTCTTAAAATATAATAGGCTACAGGATAGGCTACTATACCAGCTTTATTCTGTATTTTTGATAAGTTATAAATGTAATCAGATTTGTCTTCATTTAATATATATGGAGGGGCAACTCTATATAATGCACCAGCCATAAACACATATTAACTAGTTGTAAGTGGTTGAGAAGATGCTACTAAAAACGTTTAAGCAAATATCAATATTGGAGTTGGAACCGCACAAATGAATATAAGTTCTGGACATTTCAATCTTGGTGTTGGTTTATAAAATTACTCATCTATTTCATCTGACTCTAGTTTGTTATTATCAGGCGGCTAACCATTAACAGATCCAACCATTATAGCATATTCTACAGCAAAAGCAACAAGTATACCAATTTAGTTTTAAGGCAAGACTGGCTATTCAACGCTGACATCTGTAGATTAATAAAATAAATTCACTAGTAAGAAATATGTCGATGATAATATTTCATTAAAGATGAATTATCAAGATTTTTTTGAATTAGGTAATTATAGAAATATATAAAGTAGATATATAGTAATTACTTCTTGAATATTATAGTACATTTACAAATAAATTAAAAATTTTAAATAACCATGAATCTCAAGTGTCAATTATTTATAAAAAATAATTTTAGCTTTATCGTTTGTTAACCATCACTCATATATATACTTATATTTGCTTTATATATAGTTTCAATTATGCCTTTAATACAATCATAGATATTTTCTTATTTTTTTTAATAGAGATAGTAAAGTTAAGTAAAAACGAAAGTCAATTTTGAAATATTTCTGTTCTATTTATAATCCTGATCACTGAATCCTGATTTATAAGAATTTATATAGTAAAGTTAAGCAACTCAATTATACGTAATTGTTAAATAATGATAATCAGAATTAATAACATTCCACTGACTTTTTAAATTATAAATATATATAAAAGTTAAACTAATATAATTAATTCATTATAATGATGATGAAGAATAATAAATAATAGAAAATAAATAAAGATACGTAAAAATCAAACATTTCTAAAAGTGGGGAAAAAGTAGCAAATTTTTCTCACTTTTGCCCCACTTTTCTAACATAAATCAACAATCGATTAATACTAAATATTTGATTATATGATTTAAATAATATATATGAATAGTATAGTTCATTGATTAATTTATGCAATTTGAATATTCAAAAAAATCTTGATAAATGCTACTACTACCTTAAATGCTATATCTACTGGAAATCCTGCTGATGAAAATGTGTCATTAAACTCAAAAAAGATAATAAATTTGGCTAATCCTACCTTAAGTACAGATGCTGTTAGTAAATAATATACCGATGATTAAGTTTCTTTAAAAATGAACGCAACTACAGGAATTGACTCAATCGCGGCTAGTAATCCTAATACTTTTAATGTTACGATGTATAATAAAAAGATAATCAATATGGCCGATCCGACATTAGCCTAGGATGCTGTTACCAAGCAATAAACAGATACTTAACTAGCAACGAAATTAGCCTCAAATTCAAACCTCAATTCTATATCTAATTAAAATTTAACTTCTGGTTCTGTTAATATGAACTCTTAAAAAATAACCAATCTCTCAAACCCCACGCTAGCTACTGACACAGTTAATAAGCAATATGCGGATAGCCTCATTTCCTCTGGAAGCTCGTTCCCTGTAGGATCTATCATCGCATGGTACTCAGTAAATATTCCTACAGATTGGCTATTATGTAATGGTTAGTCATTTTCATCAGCTACCTATCCTGACTTGTTCGCATTGCTTGGCTCTTCAAATGTACCAGACTTCAGAGGTCTTTTCTTTAGAGGTCTTGAATCTAGCGGAGCCCCTGTAACTGAGACTGAAATAAATCGACAATTAAAAGGGTTATAAGCAGATACATTTAAATCACATAATCATCAGGGTGGATTGAGCGGGGTTGTTGCTAACGGATCTTAATGTTTATTACGTAGGTCCTGGTGGTGCAAATACTATTTAAGGAACAGATGTAGGAGTCGGGGAGGCAGATGTAGTTTTACCGCTATAATATATCCCAAATGAAGGTGGATTAGAAACTAGACCTAATAATATAGCAGTCAATTATATAATTAGAGCAGGAATTAGTGGTAATAGCTATGTTTATGGTGTTTATCCTTCTGTTGGGGATTTAGATATGACTAATACTTATAAAGTCAAAAATTTAATTGATCCAACTTTGGCTTAAGACTCAGGCATTAAAAACTATGTTGATACAAGAACAATTAATACATTTTCATCTCAAACAGCAAATTATTCAGCAGGGTCTTTTAAATTATAATCAACCGCTTCTACTTTTTCAGGCAATGATCTACCTAATGTTTCTTGGATCTAGGTTAATACATCAGTTGGGGTTCCAGCAAAGATATAAAATGCTTCAACAACAAGTTCAAGTCTAACTGCTGGTTCTTCAGAATTAGTTTCAACAGTTAACTTAAATATGGGTTTATAAAAAATTACTGCGTTGTAATACGGTACTAGTTAAAACTATGCTGTTAATTATGGGTAACTTAAATCATTAGGACAATTAAAAACAAGTAATTCAACTTTATCATGTACTTCTTCTTTATTGAGATATTTTGTTAGCCCTAATGCTGATGTTTTAAATATACTAGGAAATGGTTAATTATCATCTTTTAACTCAGATTCAAACTAATTTTACAGTTATACATCTGGTGCGTAACAGGCCATATTTGATAATTCTTAATTGAGATTTGCTAAAAGATACAAATTCAGCACATCATCATCAACAATGGCTAATTCTGTTTTTATAGACTCCAGTTCTATTAATGCTGCAGATATACTAGCACCTTCTTTTACTATATATACACCAGGCAGTTCAAGAGATTATAAAATAGATATACAACCTTATGAAGTTACAGGTATTGAAAATATTGAATTTGTTAGTTATATGTATAATGAAGAAGTCTTCGATAATTTAGGATATTATTTAGATGATCAATTCAGAGGTAAAAGACAAGAGTTTGGTGTTATTCACGAAGATGTGCCAGAATAATTTAGAACTGTAGAAAATGGAAAAAAGAATGTTAAACAATAATAAGTTCAAGACGCCTGTCTCGCTTATCATTAAGTCGCGATTAGAGAATTAAAACAATTAGTCTAATAATAATCTTAATTAATCAGTCAATTAGAACAAAGAATATTGCCCCCCAAAAACACGCAAAAAGCTTTTTCCGATTATTTTTTTTCTCCGTATTTACGTAATTTTAAAAATCTGAAAATACGTAAAAATGATTTTTATCATTTCATAGTCTAACTTTTATTAAAATATTTTGCCATGTACAATAATATTATGAATATAAATTTTATAAATATCATTTATATTTTTACTTTAAATTTAAATAATACTTCAACTTGCTTAAAATTATTATATTTTTTTATTTTTTTAATTTATTAATTACTTAACATTAAATATTCTGCATAATTTTAAATTTGTTAACAATAATTTAATAAATTTAAAGGAATTTACTGATTCTTAAAACATCAATGAAGATTACTTGATTTGATTTTACTTATTAATTTATAAATGATTATGATTCATAATTTCTATATACTATTTATATTCCTTAATTGTCTTAAGATTTATAAAGTAATCGAGATTAATGGTTTAGCAACAAAAGAAATATTTGAATTAATAATTAATTTTTTTGAAAATAATTTCAGTAAAACTAAAAATTATTACATGTAATATCTTCCTTGAATATAAATCTTCTTTTAATTCTTTATTAAGGATTCAATGATGAATAATTAAAATCTAACTCAAATACTAAAACATTCTAAAAGTATTAAGGAAATTATGAATAGAATTTACAAACGAATTTAAGAATATATAAATATAATGAAGCGCTTATGGTGCATTGGCTTTATAAGATTTTTTGAATCCTATTTTCAAATTTTAATAGATATTTTTTACTTAATTCATTAGAACTTATAAATTTAATTGACGAAATTTCTAATGAAAACTTAAATACTTATTTAGAGTATATTAAATCAATTATTATTGTCTAAAAATACCTTGAATATATAGGGTAACAAATTAACATTGAATGTTTAAATGGAAATTAATTGAATTATGACGTATTTTTTTTATCTTAAAATAATTAATTATTAAATTGATTTAGACAAGAGAAATGCTGGTTAAGTTTTGTGATCAATGAATTATTATATGAAATTTGTATCTAGAATTTTTGGATTTAAATAATTAGACAATCTGTTTTATCTAAATGAATCAGATATATTTTATGGTTAAAATAAAAATTATTAATTAGAATTTTTGCTTATATTTTTATTGAAGAATTATGATGTACTAAGATTTATTTCAATTGTAATTTTATAAAAAATTAATTATTTCCTTAAGTTAATTGCTTTATTTTTGATAAAATCTCTTAACTGATATTTAATTCATTCGTAATCAATGAAAATAATTAATTTGGGATTTAATAATAAATAAATCTTATTTATTAATATACTTTATTAATTTTTAGAATGTCTCCAAAAATTTTTTATAATATTTTTTTAATAGCGCATATAAATGAAGTAGTGGTTATTATCTGCTATAATGATTATAATTCTTTTTTAAGAGACAAAAACCAATTATATCCAGTAAAAATTGCAGATCTATCGAAAAATTGATTTATTATTAATTTAATGGCACTCTCAATTTATAACTTACACGATTAATAATTCACATTAATTTATCCAAATCAAATTTATTTCAATAATTTTTTAATTATTCGATTATTTGAGAATATTTAAGGGACACTATTTTGAATGAAACTTAGCATTAGTATTTAAATATATTAATATAGTTTATTTTCAAGATTAAAATTTAGATTACTTATATGGGTATATACTATAAAGTTATATAAAGTGTAAATATTCAATTAAATTCACAATTTTTATTCAAGAAATATATCAAATTTTTATAATTTTGGTTTTAATTACTAAAAAAAGTAAAGAAAAGTAAAGTCTTATTAATATTTTAATAAAAGATAGACTATTAAATTATAAAAATCATTTTACGGATTTTCAGATTTTTAAAATTACGTAAAAAAATAAATACGTAATTACGGAAAAAAAATAATCGGAAAAAACTTTTTGCGTGTTTTTGGGGGGCCAAGAATATAAACACTCGAAAATTAATGAATTTATTTCAAATATAAATGAGACATGTAAAACAATTTATATTAAAAGCAATGAAATAGTAAAAATTATTAGACTCCAAATAAATAGCAAAAGATAATTAATGATAATTAAATAAAAGTGTATAATTTTTTAAACTACTAAATATGTTTAATTTGGGCTATTTTACTGGATATATGTTATGGAACTGAAATAATATATTTAAAAATACTTTATCCAAAATATAAAATGGAATCAAATAAAGAAAGAATGGCTAGCTATGAGAAAATCAGGAACAAATCAGCAAAAAGCACCTAAAGTCAAATAGATAAAAGAAGCAAAACCATCAAAAACTGAAGGTGTAAAAGAAATAGATGGTGTGTTTACTTTTTAATTTGAATTGACTAAATAAGAACTTAAAAAAATACTTGAAGACAGTGATACTTAAAAGAACTGATTTAATTTATTTGAAGCTCAATATTTTTTTTATAACACCAAATGATTGAAGATTTTATAGGCGAAGTATTAGTAGCAGCGACTCCAATCTTTTTCGGATATAAACAAACAAGACTTAGAGAAAGGTTTACCTAATCAAAAGTTAGAACAATTATTAACAGTAACAGAAGAAATGAAATGGTAAAAGTCTTATCTCTACGCAAATTCTCAAGACCAATAATCAAATGCGAGTGAAAAGAAATAAGGATTAAGCCCTTCATTTAGTAGTGACTTATTCCAACTGCATGAGTTAAAAAGACAAACTGCTAACGGACTTTAATAACTAGAATGATTAATAATTAAAAATACATATTTTTAACCATATAAAGAATGTGTAATAAATAAAAGCTAATCTAGATTCTTCAGATTTTTGGCTAAACATTAAACGCTCTGATCGGATTATTTTGGCTTGCTAGTATGTGTTGTGGTATTTCTTATTTGGCGGTAAAAGATGCTAATATTAAAGCAAATTGTGATTCTTTACCATAAGCTAAATTTACTAATACTACAGGCAGAACTTTATTCTTACAATTTGTGACTGTTAATGAAAAAGATGAATCAAAATATAGAATACATCCTATTGGTTAAGTTTTCTATTGTTATGATGAATTTGATACTGGTGTATAAGATGATAAAAAAAGAAATGTCGCTATAATACAAGTGATATAAAGGTCTAAAGAAAAAGATTAATAATAAAGAGAAACTGAAGCATAAGTACAAAATAACTAAGTTTGAATTCTTGATAACAAATATTTTATATGCCACTTAAATGGACTGCCCCATCTGCTTTCTTGACATATCTAAATCACCTAAAGTATCATTATGCTCTGCTGACCACTTTGTATGTGTATAATGCTGGTAAAAACATTAAAAGCAAGAAAAATGCTGTATGTGTAGAACTCTGAATTCCGACATCTTAATACAGCTTAATAATTCTAAAACAATACATCATAACTTATTCTTTAGGTTTCAAACAAATGGATAAATGTCTATATATCATCTAAAATTTGATACTTTAATGATTAATTCTAGACCACTTAAATTTTAAATAATTGTTGAAAAACTTGGTAAGCTTGATAAATTATCATTAGAATCAATATAAAAACACTTAGTCGATGAATTATTTCTAAGCCTTCATTATATATTATTTTGGTACTTTAATTAAAATATTCTTTCCATTTGTACTATAGCAGTTAACCGATACTTATACCAAATTGCTTTCCATGTTAATCATTTAAAAATATATATCTGCTCTATAAATAACCCTAAAATACCAGGATATTAGAGAATAAACAATTTAGTAACGACTTAATAGTATATTAATATTACAATCATTCTATTTTTTATTCTTCTTGAGCATCTTCCTTTTTCTTATCTGTTTTTTTAGAGAACTTTATAGCTGTTCTTCATAAACTCCATAGGCCTTTTCAGGATCAATCATACTTGAGATATTTTTGAACCTTTTTTTAGATTTGATTGTTTATATAAAACATAATCTTTGCTGTTGTCCTATTTGAGATGTTTAGTCTAACCGAATTTCTTAGAGACGCTTCTTGATTCTAACCATTCATTATGTATAGATATAATTCTTTAATTTTATTGCTAAAGCTCATCTTTCTTAACTACAATAAATTTAAAAGCAATTAATTCATTCATATTATTATATGGCCTTTTAATAAATAATGAGGTGATTTACATCTTATTCTTTTAATTACTGTTTAAATTTAATAGTCATAGTTCGTGAGTTTTTAATAATACCTAGGTGTAAGTCTAAAAAGAGGCAAAACGATTATAATTGTTTCTTACATTAATTACAGCTTGATATCTAACAATCATAAGGAAAGTCTTCCATTTAATACATATAAGAAAATGATTAATTTAAACAAAAAGTATATTAAAATAATGATTGAAACCTGTCCTAAATGAAATTAATAATTCAATCTGCTAAAGAGTCATATAAAGAAAACATAAGGATAGTTTGATTCTATATCATATATCTCCATTAATACTACAACTAAATATCAACATAAAAAATATAACCTAAACATCGAATAAATTAGAGTTCTGGCAGATAAATATTATTCTATATAGCAAAAATAAAATAAATTTAAACAAATGTTAGAAGAAACTAAATAATAAAAAATATAATAATTTATCTCGCTATTAAATGAAAGTCTAGAAATTGTCGACTCATATCCAAAGACTCAACAAGATATATGAGAAATACAAACAACAAGGAAAGTGCGTCTTCAAGCTAGCTACTAGACAAGAAGCTTTAAAAGATTGATTCACTTAACCTAGCAAAATATTAATATGATAAGAAATAATTCTTAAAACTCGTAACACCAATTAAGTATTTATATATATAATAAATAATAACAATAATAATTACCATAAAATAATAATAATGTTTTGGAGCTAAGAATAGCTTGTATGAAACAGTAAGTTCAAGAATAACCTTTAAAACTAGTTCTTAACGATTGTAAATATGAATGAGGTTTCTAGCATACTCATATATAAGAACTTTGGGACCATGAAAAGATCTGACAACATGAAGAACTAAAAGAAACTGTCATTTGTTCAGAAACTATCCCCGAGCAAATTGATTCCGAATTAGACTGCCAATATGATTAGGTCTAGAAAGAACTTGCTTATAAGACCTATATAGAAGCAATTAAACAATCTCAATGTATTCAGGTATGCTGTAGAAGATAAAGATAAAAATTCATAAAATATAAGCCTACTCTAAACAACAAGACCAGATAAGAATACGATGTTCCTCAAATACAATTGGATGAAATCACTAAAGGTTTCATAGATGGCAACTACAACTTAGTCAGAAGCGTTGTTAATAACATATTCAAACTGATTAATAGATCTAATGCCAATAAGCTTTACAGATTTTATATTCTAGGAAATGGTTAATATGAATCTCTGTCTACCAAAATAGGCAACCAAAACCAGTTAATATAAGATCTTATTTCAAACTTGAGTAATCTGGTGAAAATATTAGTAAATGATTTTATCAGAACAGCTTAAGTCCTCATCTATCCCAAAAGACAATAAATGGACAGATAATAAATCATTAGAGGTGGTAGACAAATAATATCAATGAACAACTAATATGTTACTATATCCCCATCTTCTTATACAAACTGCTTCAATCACTGTCTTGTTTACTATCGGCTTCTAGTCACTGGATAATTGGAAAAAATGTCTGATATCAATTATGTTGAGAAAATGGCTAAAGATCTTAAACACAAATATGGGAACAATACCAAAGATCACTCTGACTATAATGATATCCAAACTATTTCAGATTACAATTAATGTAAGTTTACTATCTACAATGAACTATTTAATCTTGAGAAATAAATTGACCCCCTCTAATTTGTGTCATAAGAAAGAAAGTCCACACCATTAATTAAAAGTAACATCAAACTCTTATTCAGAAATGGTCATTGTCTTTTAATGGTTAGTAAGAAATAATATCCGGAATTCTGTAAGCAATATGAAGTCATTTAACAATAGAAATAATATGAATGTACTCCTATCATTCCCAGACCTTTTAAGACTAAATAAATTAAACGTACACTTATAACTTATTATCTAGAGTGTTTAAAGATCAACAAAGAAATAGGATTTAAAAAGCCCTTTGCTGTTGGACTATGTACTGAATTCAACACTAATGACTTTAACTATGGCTACGAAGAATTCTATGGTGATCATTGTATTAGTTAATTTCTTGATTTCTTATCCTAATTCAAATTTGATGGAGAAGTTTATCTGTATGATCATAATGGTGCGAAATATGATATTGCTATTGTCAACCAATGGCTTATGAAACGTAAAGACCTTAAAATATATCAAGAGAAGTTTATGGAATTAAATAGTGGCGTTATCAATCAGGTTGTTGAGAATTAGTTCGGTACCAAATTTATATTTAGAGATTCTTGTAGAAAATTTGCTGGTAAATTAGATGATTTATGCCAATAACTAAAACCTAAATATATGAAACAATCCAATTACATCTTCAAATTTGATGACCTTAATTCATAAAATATTTATGGAGAACATATGGCTGAAATTAAAGAATACCTAAAACATGATTGTCTATCACTAGCTGAGATTATGATTAAGTTTAGACAATAGTTAATTGATGACCCTAAAAAGAAATTGATATCTGTGACTGTTATACATCAGCTACGTTATCCAAGAAACTATTCTCCCCAAAATACAATAAGAAGCACACGAGCTTTATGAATAAAAATGGTAAATTATAAAATAGGTTTCTTTATGAATTGTCTAGAGATGTTGATTAAGATATAAGGTAGGGTTCCTTTGGTGGAAGATGTTATATATATATATATTCTTATGGCAGATTCGAAAAGGTTTACTTTTATGACTTTACGTCGCTTTATCCCGCTGTTGGTGCCAAATATTACATGCCTATTGGAAATCCTAAACGTGAAGATGCTAAAGATAATATTTAAAAATTCTTTGGGTTTATAAGATATAAATTTACTACCAACTAAAATGAGTTAACCCTAGATGGAATCAAGCATAATTCTAAGCTTGTATTTGCTCTTCATTAAGACACTGAGATTATGTTGTTTAGTGAAGAAATTAAAGCTGGTATGATGATAGGTAATAAATACGAATTTCTATATGGCTACTCGTTTGATAAATGTTACTTGCTTAGAGATATTATGAAAGACGGCTTCAAACTAAAAGCTGAAAGGAAATGTTAGGCAAACCTGCTATGGAAGCTACTTGGAAAATTATTATTAATAGTGCTTATGGATTCTTTGGTCTTAGATGGATGGACAAACGTGGCGTCAAATTCTTAAATGGTAACTAGCTTGATGCTTATCTTGAATCTGGATAATTTTATAACTACAATCAAATCAATGAAGACTAGTTTATGGTAGATATGGAGAATGACTTGTTTGATATTAAAGGTAAAAATATAGCAGTAGCCGCAGCAGTTACAGCATATGCCAGATTAGAGCTCTATTAATTAATGAGATATTTAAAACAAAGGCTATAAGATACATTACTCTGTCACTGATTCTATTATTACAGACTGTAACTTATAACAATTCTCTGATCTATAACAAAAATACTAATGGGATGGCTGTGGTGATGAATTGGGCTCTCTCAAAAATGAATGCCTTGACAAAATAAAAAAGAAGTATCCTGAAATATTATAAGCACAAATTGTTCATGATGGTGGAGAACTATACTTTGATGAATGTGTAATTCTTGCTCCAAAAGTATATGCTCTAAGAAAGACTTTGGTTAATGGTAAAGTTATAGAGATAGCTAAAATGAAAGGATGTACTGGATCTTCATTTGATGAACAACTAGATCTGTTAGACGGATAAACTATCAGCAAGTAAGTAACCTAATTTGTTTCAGGCAAAAAGTGCTATTTGAAAGATCAAAATATTATTGGTAGAGTTAATGTAATAAATGTCAGAAAAAAGGTTTGCTAATACAATTTGAACGGAACTGCTAAATACTCAAAAGGAATAATTTAAGGCAATACTGTTCTACCACTAACTTTTATAAATGGAATTCTAGCTTAATGAAGAAATAACATATTATAACAATAATAATAATGATAATAATAATAATAATAATAATAATGATAATAATAATAATAATAATAATAATAATAATAATAATAATAATAATAATAATATAATATGGTATAATAAATTTAATATATATATAGCATATAATATTAATATAAATTATAATATATTTGATTTATCAATTATTTCAATAACATTAAAATAAAACAAAAAAATAATAATAATAATAATAATAATAATAATAATAATAATAATAATAATAACCATAATACTATAATTAATTTTTTTGTGCTTTTAATTCTAGCTATAAAACTACCATGTATAAAATTGCCACTGTAACTCAAACCCCCAAAGACTAAGACTATAACCAATATGTTACTAGCCTTGTTTCTATAGCATTCAACAGAGAATAATATCCTAAACAGAAAGATGTTTAAAAATGGTATTCCAACAACTATAAAAAGATCAGTCTTTCCATTGATTTTGAAAACGATGATATTTATAACTCTGATTCTGACTTCCATTACTTCTAACTCAAATCTGTTTACAAAGAACCGCTTTAAACCTTTGAATATAAAATTGAGGATCTAAACATTATTCTACACTACCATATTAATAAATACAAGATATTTAAAAGGTTGATCAAAAGATAAAAGCCTTAATACAATGATTTCATTAAATATATATTTTTTTATCTGTTTAGAAAGGAATGAATAAAACTACAATTTACAAGATACTATTAATACCTATTTTAATTATTTGGACGGGAAGTCTGGTTTGTGGATTTGTTTACCTATCAGAAAAAGACAGTATGTATTAATAAGAATGTGATTCGTTACCATAAGCCACCATTATTTTTAATTTAACTTCGCATGATTTGTAAGATTATAGACTTAAACCAAATGGATAGATTTTCTATTGTAAGTATAAATTTAACACTGATATTCCCGATGTTGAAAAAATGAAAAATTGCTATTATATGCGGATATTTTGCCCTACCATTTTTAATTATTTCATTTATTGGTATATGTAGCTTGATAAAATTGATGGTGTAACATATAATAAGTATAAATGAATGGTTAGTTTAAATGAGAAAAAGAGGAGAATATAATTTATCTAAAAATGAAGTCAAACCATAATTCTTTGCGCGCGCCATAGTTTTCGCACCAAAACTGTCATGCCACATATTATCTGACCCAATATTGATTGGGTCCAATTTTTTCAAGCCATGATTTGCAGTGAAATTATTTAGCTCCATAAATCTCTCGTGACCATCACTCAAAAATGCATGATTTCACTGCGAATTCGTCGAATGACGTTAACATAGAGCTGTGATCACGACCATCCTTCAACTCACTAGATACGTAACTCCGTGGTCATCGTGACCATGACCGTGTAAATGTTGACCATGATCATGAACACGGTGACAACGTTACCAACACTAGAAAATGCATGACTTCACTGTTAATTTGTTGAATGACGTCAATAAAGTTAATTGACTTAGATCCCCCTTAAACTAACTAGATACGTGGCTCCGTGGTCCTCGTGATCTTGACCTTGATCATGGTGACAATAATCATGACCACGGTGACCACGTGACAGTCACTTAAAAATGATTGATTTCACTGTAAATTCGTCGAATGACGTCAATAAAGAGCTATGACCACGACCAACCCTCAGCTCACTAGATACGCGGCTTTTTGGTCCTCGTGACCTTGACCTTGAAATTGGTGACAATGACCATGACCACAGACACCATGACCATAACCATGATGATCACGTTAAATTCACTTAAAAATAAATTATTTTCACTGTTAATTCGATGAATTACGTCAATAAAGAGCTATGACCACGACCAACCCTCAACTCACTAGATACAGTGCTCCGTGGTCCACGTTACCATTACCGTGAATATTATGAGCATGACGTCGGTGACCACGGGGACCACAATACCATTTATCTTGAAAAGTCATGATTTTATAGTAAATTCGTCCAATGACGTCTAAATAGAGCAGTGACCAAGATCTACCCTACATTCACCATGTGCGTTGTCACATGGTCACTGCCACTGTGGTCATTATGACCATGACCGTTACCATTGTGAACACCACCACGGTGATTTCGTGATCATCACTTAAAAATGCATGATTTTACTTTTTATTCGTCGAATGTCGTCAATATAGAGCTATGACCATCGACCAACCCTCAACTCACTAGATACAGTGCTCCGTGGTCCACGTTACCATTACCGTGAATATTATGAGCATGACGTCGGTGACCACGGGGACCACAATACCATTTATCTTGAAAAGTCATGATTTTATAGTAAATTCGTCCAATGACGTCTAAATAGAGCAGTGACCAAGATTTACCCTACACTCACCATGTGCGTTGTCACGTGGTCACTGCCACCGTGGTCATCATGACCATAACCGTTACCATTGTGAACACCACCACGGTGATTTCGTGATCATCACTTAAAAATGAATGATTTCTCTGTTAATTCTTTGAATTACGTAAATATAGAGCTATGACCACGACCAACCCTCAACTCACTAGATTAGTGGCTCCGTGGTCCACGTTACCATTACCGTGAATATTTTGAGCATGACGTCGGTGACCACGAGGACCACAATACCATTTATCTTGAAAAGTCATGATTTTACAGTAAATTCGCCCAATGACGTCTAAATAGAGCAGTGACCAAGATTTACCTAAATTATCATCAGCCGGTCTCACATGTCACTGCCTCTGTGGTCATTATGACCATGACCGATACCATTGTGAACACCACCACGGTGATTTCGTGATCATCACTTGAAAATGCATGATTTTACTTTTTATTCGTCGAATGTCGTCAAACTAGTGCAGCGACCACGACCGTACTTCCTCTTACCATAAAAGTGGTCACGTGGACACTGCTTCGGTGGTCCTCGTGACCATGACCACGGTGACCATGACCACAATGACCTTGTGACCATCACTTGAAAATGCATGATTTCATTGTTAATTCGTCGAATGACGTCAAAAAAGAGCAGTGACCACAATCACCCCTCAACTCACCCGAAACGATGTCACGTGAACACTGTCTCGGTGGTCCTTGTTACCATGACCGTTATCTTGCAGACCATGACCATTACCACGGTTACCATGTGATCATCACTTGAAAATCAATTATTTCACAGATAATTATACGTATTACGCAAAAAATAGAAGTGACCACGACCACATCTCTTACAAATGAAGTGCTCACTGCACTCGTAGTTATCGAGACCATGACCTTGACCAAGATGACCACGTGACAATTACTTGAAAAAGCATTTGTTAACAGTTAATTCGTCGAATTTTGTCAAAAAAGAGCAGTGACAACGACCACACTTCTTCATACCAATAAAGTGGTCTTTTGGTTAATTCCCAAGAAAATATCGTGCTCATGACCTTGACCACGATGACCACTTTACAATAACTTCAAAATGCATGATTTCATTGTAAATATGTCGAATGACGTCAAATTGAGCAGTGATCACGACCACACTTCTTCTTACCATAAACGTGGTCACGGTAAAATTGCACTCGTTGTTATCGTGACCATGACCATGACTACAGTTACCTTGTCAGCATCACTAGATATCCTTTTTATTCGTCGAATGATGTCAAAATAGAGCAGTGACCAAGAACATACCTCTTCTTACAAATGAAGTAGTCAGATTGTCACTGCCCTATGGTCCTCGTGACCATGTCCTAGACCACGATGACCAAGTAAGAATCACTCGAAAATGTCTGTTTTCACAAATAATTCGTCAAATGACGTCAAAATATAGAAGTGACCACGACCACATCTCTTCTAACCAGTTAGGTGATCTCGTGGTCACTGCCCTGGAGATATCTGTTACCATGACAACGGTTACCAAATGACAATTCTATGAATATACATGATTTCACATTTTATTATATGAATGACGAAAAATTAGTGAAGTGACCACGACCACACCTCTTCTCAACAGTTAACTTATCACATTAAAAACCCCAAAACCCCTTAGTGAGGTTTATAAGTGCTTTGATTTGTAGGGTATAGTTGAGGTCTTATTGGGGTTAGTATAGAAATTATTCAAATTCAAAATGAGAAATAGAAATTAGCGAAATTTAGGGTCTATTTATGATGAGTAATATTTAGATTTAATGCTTAAGCTTAGGTATGATACAAGTATTAATAGAGACTAAGTCAAACCTGTAATGAATTATGCTGCTATATCAAAGCTCCTGCGCAAGAGTGCCTCAACAGTTAGGTATCATTGCTTGTTGGCTTCTTAGCATTATAATTCAGGCACATGAAAGCATCTTGCAAGAAAATAAAAGTTCTCACAGCACCAAATTGACTACTTCTGCGACTCGAAGACTTTAAAGTATTGGGCACACTTTCCACTAGACTAGCGAGCTGTGATGTTTCATCGCAAGTTTCCTGACATGCGTATCTCTCCATAAACTATAGCCAATATTTATAGAATAAATGGTATTACTTTCAAGACTATCAACAGAGTGAAGA
>ARYC01008973.1:0-19438 GCA_000711775.1 Oxytricha trifallax | reverse complement strand
AGAGAGAGAAAGTCTCAAGTAAAACATGAATTGAGTAAGAGGCTCTTCAAAGATTTATAAAAACCAGTAGAGATGAACATAGATGCAGGGGCTGGCACTAAGAGAAGAAACATAGGCCCCAGCAAGCCTTAAGAGGAAGAAAAGAAAGAGAAACCAAATCCCTTTACGGGCAAATTTAATATGTGAACTTATTCATTCGTTTAAATCTAAAACTTATTTATATACACAAAATCTCCCTTCTCTTGCGCATACTTTAGCTTTCTCATCGCTGACTCTCTTAGCAGCACTCTTAATAAAATCGACTGTATCTACTTTAAATCATGCATCAGATGGTAGAGCAGCAATTTCTTATAATGACCTTTCAATAACCCCCAATACAATTCAATTCCATTGAACTAAGGCCTATAAGGAACATTAAATACAGGTGTTATATTAAGCCTTTCATATTCCTTCCTTGAGTCTTTAGTTTTATGAACTGACAAGTATCAACGAATAGAATAATTTCTTAAGCTGCGTACTTATTTCTGAGTTATTGCAAGAATTTAATATATTATTCAGTCTTTATAGAACGAGGGTGAATAACATAAGTCTCGAGGCCACTATCTTCACTTATTCCACCAAGTATTGCATGAGTTTAAACCTTAACCTTTTAATCATATACTTCAATGTTGCTGTACCTCTTATACCAAGACCTTGATATGAAGGTATTAAAGGTGAACACTGCCTCATCAGCGTGTATGAACTTTATATTATGCTCTTAAGCCCTTTGCATATAATCGAATATATAATTTAAATTATCCTTATAAAATGGAACATTAAAGTCAATCACTCTCTTAATGCGATTGACTGTCTTGTAAAGATATTCCATTCTTTTTATATATGTTCGCTATAGATTAAGCAGAGATGTGGAGCTCAGGAAATTGGCGATGAAACATCACAGCCCTCTAGGCTAGAGAGAAATGAGCCCAGTATTTAAGAGTCTTATCATTAATAAGATATTCAATATGATGCTGCTAAAATTTTAAGGGTCTCTTAGGCTTAGTATTAAGATGCTATCTCTTTAAATTCAATGCTGATAGACAGTGAGACCTCACAGTTGCTGGAGATTTATGGAGTAGCCTTGCTATAGACGTATAATTCAGAACAGGCTTGAGTTGTTCACTATATTCATCACATCCATATCGCAACTTAAACAATAAATCTATATAGTCACTGTCATAAACTGACCCCAAACCTCGCATATACTCACTTAAATTACTAATATTTAAACATTAAACCCCTACATAAACCCTATTAAAACCCTAATAAAGTATGCACTAATAGTCTACTTTTATCAATCAAAAACTCAATCAAACTACTGAAAGGGTTTTGGGGTTTTAGAATGATTTCAAGTTTAATTTGTTATTAAGTAGAAAAGTAAAAAATAAATTCATTCGTAAAATAGTTTATACAACTACATAGGACACATGTTATAATTGTAAAAATTTAAAATTCTGAAGCAATTGAATATAGACAACTAAATAATGTATGTTTTCATAGATAATCCTTTAATTGAATCATAAGCACACTAAGAATATTTAATATTATTTTAAAAGAACTCTTTTAATACTAGAAACTAAATATATCTTTTTATCAAAATTACTAAGTTTCATAATAAAATTGTAAAAAATAGATTAATATATAATTTATTCATAATTGCTAGAAAAATAAAGCCAGGAAGCTATGGATAAGTACGATTTTAACGGATACATTTATTGGGCGAATGAATTAGTCGATTTATCTTTGAAAAAAATGGATGTCTAAATGTTAATAAAATTAATTAATTAATTATTTATAATTGTTCTTGGATCAATTCATACTACTTACAAATTTCCTATGTGATTCTGGATTTAATGAAGAATAAACAATTACTTATAAATTTAATAAAAATTTAGAATGCATAAAAATCTGTAAGAATTTCTTAAATCTCTATGAAAATGATAAAGAACTTAAAGTGTAATATAAATAATTATAAATTATTAAAATTATTAATTTTCAACAGTTTTATTTAATTTTATGTGGCAATTGAGAGTAAGGGGTACTCTTATAAAAATAAATTTGTTAAATTTGTATGTTTATTATATCAATAAATCTTCATCATTTTGCTCGAGCTAAAGGCTAATTGCTATATGTTATAGATCTCAAAAAAGATTTGAGCTTGCACTTTAACATATTATATACTCCAGAATTTAAAAAATTTGTAATTTTTAAATTAAATCTTTTTACATCAATTTTTCAAAAAATTAAATTTAATAAGAAAACTCTTAGAACTTAAAATTATTAAACAATTATTTGAATTAAATAAAATAAATATAATTTTAAAAATATTCAATAAGGAATATAATCATTGAATGAATTAATGCAGTAGTCTTCTATATTTAGCTCAAAACTTCTAAGATTTAAAATGGTTGAGTAAACTCTTTTGATAAAATTAGATTTTAGGCTTTAAATATGAAAAACTAATATTTATATTTTCCTGCAAATCTAAAAATGAAAATGAAAATTTATATTTTTTAGTAAATTAAATTTTATATAACACATATAAAGAGTGAGCGCACAAGAAAGACACAAAAATTTTACTTACATTATAATATTTTTAAATGAATATAAAAATTCGAAAACACATATTGATAAAATTTTAATTCTATCATTTGAGAAAATAAGAGTACTTTCAGGAACTAAATAATTTAGAGCAAACATTATCCAGTCACAATAGGATAAATACATATTTCTAAAAAAACTTTTGGCATATTCAATAAATAATTACCTTAATTTATTACAAATGTTAATGATATAAAAAAGTGGTTTTTATATAAAGACATCTCATATTTAGGTTACATCTTTATTTTTAATTTTCTAAAATCTTCTCCTTTATATTAATTGGGTTTTATATCATACTCCTAGACTTAGGACAATTAAATGAAAATCAATTCTAAATAGTTCTTGAAGAAGCAGACAACGCTATTTCTGTTGCTAAGTCGACAGGAGATGAAGCAGAGCATGCCTTAGAAGTTAAAAAAAAATTAATAAGTTATATAAATAAAATAAAGTCAAGAATAGAATTCTTGCTATATTAGCTGCTAGTCAGATAAAGAGAATGTATTTGGCTTTAGGAATAAGTTTTATTGAGTAAAAATTTTATGAATATCCAGAAATAGTTTAATAATCAAGAATGTTTAACGCTATTTTATTTCTAATAATTTTAATATATTAAAATGGCACTTATTTCAAATAAATTAAATTTAGAAACAAGTGCCAAATAAATTGAATTTATAAATTAATTTTATAATATCTTAATTAAAAGTAAATGGAATTTGTAGTAATTGAAAGTTCATAATGAATCATATAATTAAGTAGAAAATTACTTAGATTTATACTTGATCACAAGTAATAATTTTAAAATTTATAAACTTCATTGGTAGTTAATATAAGAAATTAAATCTTAACAATAATTTTATTATGGATTTCATGAACTAAATACTATATTTAATTTTAATTTAGATATTATAAAATTAATTTGTAAATTAAATTTTTGTTGGCACTTAATTCTAAATTTCATCTATATTGACATTCGTGCCATTTTAATATATTTAAAATTATTTGTAATAAAATAGAGTGCATGTATTCTTGATTATTAAATTTTTTCTGGAAATTCAAACAAATTTCCTCATTGCTTCAACTTTTGCAGTGTTAGGGGTTTTGTGGTTAAATAGAAAGAAAAACAACTGAGAAAAGAAATTAAAACTTTGATTTTAAAGCTTATCAGCCACAAATACAAACATTTAAACTTAAATATTCATTAAAATATATACTTTCTCAAGTTTTTTTTTTAAATTATTTTTAAGGGATTATGAATTGAAAAATGATATTTAGCAAAACTATTCAAAAATACAAATATTATTTTAAGAAAATATCTAAAACAAAAATAATTTTAGTGAAAATTTCTTTTATTTTATCATTTTTGATTTTAATCTAAAAATAAATGAGAATATTATTTAAATATTTATTCTTATAAAAAATATATCTCCTGTAATCAATAATTTTGAAATTTAAATTAATATTATAATGTTATAAGATAGTTTCTATTAGAATATAAAATCTAGTTTTATATCACCACAATTAATTTACTTTGCTTAAATTTATTTGAAAACGCTAATTTTTAATAATTTATGATACCGATATTAGAACTTAATATTTAAGTTAAATATTAGCTTAACAACTTATTAAATATAAAATTTCTATATAATCTAAGCAAAATAGAAAATATGTTATAATAGGAAGTTCAGTTGTCAGAATTAGAAATTTCAATTGGGAAGAAAAATCTTTAATTAGCAATTGAAGAATATAGAAATTACAGTTTCAAAAAAGCTGAAGAATTATTTTCTCAGTATTTATTATAAAATGATTATAAATTGTAAGTATTTGACATTCTTACAAAACAATGACGATACCAATAGTTATATTTTTTTTAATCTTGAAAATCAAATAATGCAACTTATTGCAGTAAAATATTTAGCTAAGTGTTGCATTAAGAGCACAAAATTTCATATAGCAATGAAACATCTTTAAAATATTGAAAAGAGACTTGAATAGATTATCAATAAATTCCCGGATACAAATAATGATTTGATTTTTCAAAATACCATTAAGTACTATCGATATTTCATTGCAGTAAGAACTCTAAAAACTCCTTATTCAGTTTATAATCTTTTTTATTTTTAGGAAATATGTTAGAGGTTTGGGCTTATTAATTAAATTCGAGACTAAAATTACAACAAGCTTTTGGGGTCAAGTTATGATAAATTAATTCTAAAAATAACACAGTCCAAAGTTCCATTAAAAGCATTATGACTATCTTTAAGTGAAAAAATTATAAGCATTGGCTTACTTTACTTTGCTTTATAATAAATTCTCTTAGTTAAAGATATATGTTTGGTCTATAGCCAACAATTATAAACATAATGATATATCTTTAAAAACTTGTTAATCAAATCAAGAGAGTGATTGATTTCACTCTGCCATTTTAACAATAACTTAGTTTATTATTGACTGCAGAGAGCTTAATAGAATAATGTTAAATTTACTCATACTTGCCAGGCTATGTTCCTACAACACAATCATTTTGAAGTCTAGGTATAAGAGACATAGTAATATAAAAATAAATGACTAGAAGTGTAGGTATATAAAACCCCATAGATCAATTAAGACATTTAGATTGGGGTTAAGAACAATTAAATTAAAATTAATAATAATTTGCAGAAATAAATATAATTAGGCTAAATCAAATTTACACAACCTGATTGGTTTATTTTATAGAGACCATTAATATAGCCAATAGTTTTAATAATTAGCCCAAACATTATAATTAAATGTCAAAAAGAATTAATTTTAATTTAATTGTTCTTAACCCCAATCTTCATGTCTTAATTGATCTATGGGGTTTTTCAATGGCAAGAAGGTATTAGAAAGGATGCTGGTTTAGACAAATATATTTTTAATTCTCTCAATTAAGAAAAATATTTTATTAAGTTCTTAGAGCAGCTGAGAGAGAAGCACAATCAAATAAGAGAATGTACCATTCGTTGATAATCTTTCTGTTTATTAGTAAAAAGAATTAAGAAGAGTTATAAACAAGTTACTATAATCAGCGTTCAAATTACCTTATAGTCCATAGTTATTGTAATAGGAATCTACAGGGGAATATTATTTGGTCATTACAAGAAACTGCCGCTTGATCAATGATCTATATAACGATAAATTAAATCTTATTCAAAGCTGAGCGAAGAGAGTGGTCAATTAGTTAGCTGCATGCATACAAAGTAAATCCTTTCAATTATCTCCATAGTGATGATAAGTATTTAATGGAGTTTACAAGCGAGTATTAAGGATTGACTCAAGCAAAGTTTAAAGAGTGCGAATACTTAATATGATAGATGCTGTTTTCATTGACAAAGATCTTGTAGCTTTTAGACTCCCACTTTTAGAATTCACCCAAAGAGATTTTAAAACTTATCAAAGAAATCATAAATAGCTAGCATTAATTGCAACCTAAACAGAAAATGGTATCAAGGAGCTTTATAACTTAAGTTTTGTTCTAAGATATCACAAACTTGAGATTATATTGTTTAGCTTTTACCAGTAAGAGTAGCAATAATCGAATTCAACAGAGCCTTAAGAGTGAAATAATCAAGCATTAGGAACAGATCTTGGAACTCTTGGCAATTATCCAGAAAGAGAAGATTGTAGAGATGAAAAATTAAAGTGGGATGCTTGGGCTTTAACATCAATAATTGCTGGCAATGATTACCACTCTACGAGGTGCTAGAGGGATACAAAAAAAAGAATAAAACATTTGATTGACAAAACAATAGTGTATCTATTATTTAAACAAAAAATTCAGTTAATAATAATAAAACAAATTCAAGATCACATATATATGTCATGAACGAGACCCCCTCCCCCCAATACATTTATATGAATTTTTTACTTCATCAACCAACTTTTAAAAACAATGAAATCCCCATTATATATTAAAATATAAAACCTCATTTTCGGAATTTGTATTTTATCTAATTAATCAGATCATTTGCAAATAAAGCTTTTTTTATGTATAACATACACTAAAATTTAATCTTTTCAAAATATTCTAAAAAATAATAACTTTTTGACGTATTGACGGACATGTCCCCATAGGAAATATATAAAAGTCAAACAAACAAAATTATCATTATATTTTTTCTTTTAAATTGGCTTAAGCAAAAATTTTAGTTTAAAATTTTTATAATTTCTTAGTTCATATACATTTGTCACAAAGCAAAATAATAATAATATCTTATAGGTTTAAATTTTTTTAATTAATTATTCCATTTATAATTCCGGATACGATTCTTCATCAAAATTATAAACAATATAATAATAATAAATTAAAATATATAAATATTCGAATTAAAAACTAATTACCAATTATGCAAATTTACAAATTTCAAAGTGAAAATATTAATTTATTTATTAATTTTAATTTTAATTTACAATTATAGAAATTATTTATATTTTAATAAAAAATCGCTTTCGGAATTATAAAGAGAAATAAGAAATAAAAAATTGAAACCTTTATGATATTATTATTTTGTTTTGTGACAAATGTAAGAGAACTAAGAAATTATAAAAATTATTTAAAAAAATTTTTTGCTTTAGCCAATTAATTTAATGAGAGTCAGATTAAATTAATTTTAACAACGTACGCGTATTAAATTTTGAATAAATTAAAAATAATATTTTTTAAGAAAATTTTATCATATTTTATTCATTAAAAAAATGTTAGTATGTAAATTAACACTATATAAAGTAAGTTATCAATAAGAATTTATTCATATCAAGCAATAAAATTTTAAGAAATATTATTAATTTAAATAGCGTAAGATTTGAATGTGCGAGAAAAAGCGTTTTGGGAGGGGGTATGTCAAAAGTTGGGAGAGGTAATCGTTACGGGTAGGATTAGGAGGGTCTCTGTCAGAACATATATCTATATCAGATAGAGTTTTTATTAAGTAAGATAAACTTCTTAGCTCTCCATTTACTATTTATTCTTCATTAAAACCTATTAATAACACCAAACTCATACATATTCCCAACTATTCGAATTATATTTATAACTTATTGTGGGTTTTGAGGTTTGAGTGTCCTATGAAAAATATTTTTTATAGCATTTATTATAAATCAGGGTTTTACAATGAAGCACAGGAATTACTGGAAAAAATAGTGGTTGAAAATTAAAATTTAATTAGTAGTTTAACTCTAGATAATCTGGTAACTTCCAATAATGCCAAATCTGATGAAAAGCTATTCAGATATAAAATAAAAGTGTAACTGTCGCTTGCAAAACTTTATGCATCTAAGTTTCAACATAAAAAAGCATATGAAATACTAAAGTAATTAGAGTAATAAATAGTGAGCTCAGAATATACCGATGAAAAGCCTCATTAAGTTAAAGTAAACAAAATCAAAGCCAAGATATTAATTTCATTTGCGAAATACTTTTTAAGTCTGCAAATGTTCGAAAGAATGTTATAAATTTATATAAATTTTAATGTAGGAGTTACTCTTGAGAGTTCATAATTCTTATTTAGAAATAAAATTCTATCAAACTAATAAGATCGTTCAAATACTTAAACTATTTATGTTTTTTATATTACAAAATAGTTAATTTATTTTTATTAAAAATGCTTTCAATTTCAAATTTAGTATTAAAAGATAAAGTAGCCTAAAAAGTAATAAGCGATTTATAAATTAAGTAGTAAATTAAACTCCTTTAGCATTTAAACTTAGGAAATAAATGATAAAAATATATAAGATATGGGATGTAGAAAGTTCCTCATCTCTGGCTTTATAAAAAAAGTTTTTAAGGAAGACCTCTGGCCTGTTAAACTCTTTAAATTTCTAAAAATTTATTTCCTTGACAGATTTTTTTTCTCGATATCTATAAATAACATTTGGAGAAAAAAAATAATAAAATTTACAACTTAAATATCCATTCTATTCAATGAACTATTAACTTTTTTCACAATTTATTCATGTATTATATTTCTATATCGTTAAGTTTTTAAAAAAAGCATCTCTATATTTAAAGATATACTTACACTTAAAAGTTTAAGCAAGAATGAGTAATCAATTATTTTAGTACCCTTAAACTTATATTCTCTTTAAGAAATATTATGTTAAAGAATCATTTTGTTCATAATTTTATATAAAATTAAAAAATTCAAATTTATTGGTCAGGAAATTTCCCACCAGGTATGTATATTTTACATATAAAAAACATAATTGAAATTGAAATAAATCAAAATCTTAAAATACTCTAACAAAAAATAATCAATAATTAGTTTCAGTGTATTATTATAATTAAACAAATTAATCATCTTTTGTAAATTATTAATCTGAAATTATTGATTAACTATTTTATTTTATAAATCTTTTTGCAATCGATATATGAATTTGGGTTTGATTAAAATTCTTTCTATTAAAGAAAAGATATTCGCTTCATGAGATTTATATTTATTTTTAGACTCAAGACCGCTGCTACTAAACTTTAAAGATTCAAAAACTAATACAATTACAAAAATAAAACATTAAATTTATTATAAATGTTAAAATTGATTCAAATTTTAATTTTAAATACAATTAAATTACAATTAATTGGTAACTTTAAATTAAATTTAATGTTTTACTATATTTAATAATTGTGGAGCTAGAGAACTTTTTCCAGGAGATTAATAGGAGCAAATTAAGCAATCATTAATCGTTCATAAGCAAAATCTTAATATATCTTATGAAGAACAGACTTCTGATCTCTTCGTTACGATAATTTATTGTTTTTATCAAATAATAATTCAATAGCAATTATATTTATATAGATTGACTGATCGATATAAAAAAATAATTAATTATTTTAACTGTTATTAAAAATAAGAATATATTCTAATTCAAAAATTTTCATTTTCTAAAATATGTAATTACAAGTCATGTAAATTTTTATTTTAATTTTTTTAATAAAAATAGGATTTATATATTTATTCGGAATAAAAACTTTATAATTTTAATTAGTTTTTTATTTAAACTTATTGATAATTTTTTTTTCTTGATATAATTTAAATATACTTTGTTTTTAAAAGTAACATATTTTCATAATTTTCCATTACTATAAACAAATTGAATAAATATTATCTTTTATTAGAAATTTTAAATTATTATCTTGTTAGATATTAATTAATAATTAGTTAAATTAATTATCAAATAAAAATAATGCTTGAGGATGCTTAGCAATTAAAACATATTTTTAATTTTAATTATTTAATAAACGATTTTTATTAAAAAGCGATTAATCCTATATTTTATTGTAAATTTATATTTATTTATTAATATAATTGTATTAAATGCATATAAAATCTCTAACAGCCATATGATACAGATTAAAGAAATATAAATATAGATTTTATAAAATTAAAATGCATATTATTTTTATTGCCAGATTTAGTAATAAGTTATCTTCAAAACTTAAGGTAAATTTACGAAGCTCAACCCATCGAAATGAAGCAAAATAACAAATTTATGGATTTACTATTCACTAGTCATTCTTTCTTTGTTGATGCAATTTATGATAAATTTATATTAAATTAAGCAATACCTCAATCTAACTTATATATTTATAAAAATAATATAAGGAATTATAAATATAAATTAATTATTTTTAAAATTATTATATATAGATATTAGTTTGAAAAAAAATATACCACTACATTATTTCTTATATTTTTAATATTAAGATTTTTTTAAAATATTATTAATCTAGAGTTTACTGTGATCAGATAATAGAGGCAATCAAAACCCCAAAACCCCTTAATGTGTTTTATATGTGTTTTGATTGATGAGGGTAATGTTGGGGATTAGGGTTTGTTTGTGTTAGGAAGCATCATTTTTAGTCTGTTTACGAAATTATGAAATTTTTATATGATCAAATTTTTTATTCTCATCTTATATCATTTCATTATTATAAGTATGTTATAGCATTTTTAAATGAAAATGATAAGATTGAGTGATATTAATTTCTATTTTACATTTTTTTCATAAGTTTTTACTTTTACTCATCATTTTTATGAAATTTGATGATTGCATCTTTTTAAAAAATTGCCATTTATACACAAATATTTTTTAAGTTTTTATAAAAAATTATTTTCAAAATCAATTCAAAACTTTTATTTCTTATGGTTAGCGTTCTTTATTATCATATTTTCATCCAATACAAAAAAGTTTGGTAACATAAGTAAAATTTAAATGAAAAATATGCATAAAATGAGTTATTTTAAGGTGTTTGGTAGATTTAATTTTTTCATGTTTTAGTTTAAGACTTGTTTTAAATGAAGATCAATCTTAAAATTTTGTATTTCTAATGACACTTATATTTTAGACTCTTATTAAATATGGCCAACTTATATGAGGTTAACCTGATAAAGATTCGTGGAGAAAGTATGCAAAAAATGTAACAAGTTTTAGAGATCGATTTACATTTTAACCTATTAAATTCCATTAATTAGTGCTAAATTTGTTAAAATTTAATTAGTACCGGTACTAAATTAGTTTAATTTAATTGGTACCAATTTAATAGTACCAAAACTTAATTAGTACCAAGTTTTAATCTAATGAGGTTTTAATGGAAAAGTTCCAATATTGTTCAAAACCTAATTGGTACCAGTACCAACCTGAATTTTTTCTAAGTTGGTACCAAAATATTTAAAAAATGGAGTCCCTAAGAATTATAAGATGATGTTTTCATAAATTTAAGCTTTTTAAATTAACTAACTATAGTGAACAATTAATGTACTTTCCTCTAAATTCTTCTAGTGAAATAATTTTTACATTACATTTATATAGATGTAGTGATGATAAAAAATAAAAGATTAAAGATCTCAACCATGAAAATAAAAAATTTCATTGAATCTAACAACAAGAATGAAATTAATCAAAAAGAAACCCTAATCCCCAAAATTACCCTCATCAATCAAAACACATATAAAACACATTAAGGGCTTTTGGGGTTTTGAATGGTTTCATATTTGGAAGAAATTGCCATTCCATTTTACTTGAATTAGAATTTCATTAACAAAAACTCACTCTTTATAATTTTTTGATTATATTATTATTAAATTAAAAATATTATAAGGTGGTAAATTTCATCCATAAGTTAGTCGATGCTGGAGTCACAGATGTTAGTATTATAAGAAAAAATAAACATTAAAAAATATATTTTCATGGTTTAAAGTTTAATTTAACTTTATTTATCATAAACAGTTTGAAATTAAAATGAGTTTGAAATTTCAAAACTTATTTAAATTATATTTTTCTAGCAAATTATCCTATTTAGTATTTATTGTAATTATAACAAAATAAAACTCCAAAACCACTTTTATATTTAGTAAGGTTTTTATATTGGATAAATGGGAAGCTTTTTATCTTGGTTGTATACATTTGATTTTATAAAATAAACAAAGGCAAAATTATTTTATTGTTTTTAGTTAACTTATTTTAATTTAACTCTTATAATTTAAATTGGAGTAATCGAAAAATAATTTTACACTTAATTTTAATTAAAATATATAGATTACAGTTGTTTCAGACCTACTGTCCAGAGTGTTAAAAGATTGACCAATTCTGATAGAGTAACGGGTTCTAAACCTAGGGTTCGCTTATATTTGAAACTTAAATGAAGCACAGAATATCTCAGTGTTCTGTAGTGTCTGTTCCTGGGAATAGCACAGGAAATATGTCCGGAGCTATTCAAAATTAAATAGCAGCACATAACCCGCCCAAGAAATCCGGAATAACTACATGGAAGAAAGTACACGAGTTTGGACCACGGTCGATTTGTGTGGTGATCACACCTGATGCCTTTCGAAGAGAGATCAGGATAGAGAGAAAGCAAACAGCATTATTTCCCCTTAAATTTTTATTTACTAAAATAACTTAACTAAGTGTGCAGATTACAGATAAAATTAGAAGAAAAAAAATATTAAAGCTCAATGATTAGTAGTTAGATTAAAAAAAAATTAAAATTAAAAAGATATATTTTTTATAATCATAAATATTAAGCTTTATTTAATGCCAAAAAGAATTGGATGCAAATAGTAAATGGATCATAGTTATAAAAGAATAGAGTAAAATATCGTTACTTTTAATTATAAAGCCAATTAGCACTTTAAAGCCTTTTTAAGTATAACAATTATTCTCCAAATTAAAATAAAAAAATTAAAATCAAGGTTTTAAATCTTTTAGGAAAGATTTTAAAATGTTAGAACCACTATCAAAGAATATAATTAAAATTTTTAATATTTAGCATATTTATTTTAAAAATAAATTAATAAAAGAAAAGTTAAATTAACTTCCATAAGATGGTAACTTAGCCATTTAATTTTAGATTTATTTATATAATTTGTGAGATACTTGAGCACAATTTCGAGATGATTTAATCAAAAGAAGTTATAAATGGTGAAACTCAGATTGAAAGAAATACAAAAAAATTGTATGATTTTATTAGTTCACAACAAAAATAGATAAGTGATGAAATATTCCATGGTGAGGTTTACAACTAAAATTAAAAAATATAGTATAAATAAAGTTTTCATTTTTAAGGGACCCAATTTTTAAATTATTGTTAGACACAATACTTTCTAGGATTTAATTACATTTTTAAATAAATTTAATGTTTAAATAGTATATACAACTACCTAGGAAAAATGTTATAATTGTAAAAACTTGAAATTCTGAAGCTACTAAATATCGATTACTTGATTTTGATTGAATTTCAAGATTACCCGAGAATTGAAACTAGAGCAGATTAAGAATATTTAATATTATTTTAAAAGAACTCTTTGAGTATCAGAAACGCAATTTAACTATTTATCAAAATGACTAAGTTTCATAAAACACTTATATATATATATATATATATATATATATATTTATTCATAAATGCTCGAATAATATAGCCAGGAAGCATAGTATAAGTAAGATTTAATAGGATACATGTATTGGAAAAGTGAGTTAGTTGATTAAGCTGTGAAAAAATTGGATATCAAAATGTTATAAATTTATTAATTATTTATTATTGTTCATTAATCAACATATACCGTATACAAATTACCTATCTTATTATGGGCATCATGAAGAATAAATAATAATTAATAACTTAATTATAGTATTAGAATGCATAAAAGTGATTTTAAATTTCTTTTAACTCTATGAAAACGATAAAGGATTCAAAGTGTAATATAAATATATTTGAATAATTAGTTTTCAGCATTTTATATACATTTAATGTGGAATTAGATAATTACGGGTCTACTTATTTAAAATATTAATTTATTTTATATGCTAATTATTTTAATAAATCTTCATTGTTGAGCACGAGCTAAAGGCTAATTGCTGTGAGTTATAGATCTCTAAAATAGCTCGATCTTGCACTTAAGCATATTTTATATATTCCTTAATTTTAATTACTTAAAATATATAATAAATCTTTATGCAATAATTTTTAAAGAAAAATTCAGTTATGCAATATTAATATTGTTTGTTACTCTAAAAACTTAAAACTGATAAAATTATTTGAAATTAATTGTAGAAAATAAAATTGACATATTTAAGAAGGATTAAAAAAGTTGGATGAAAATCTGAAGTAGGTTCCTGTATTAAGCTAGTCAGTTCCCAGATTAAAAATGCTTGAGTAAACTTTTTTGGTAAAATTAAATTTAGATTTTAATTTGAAGGGAAAAATTACATAATTACTGTAATTTTAAGCATTTTAGAATTAATATATATTTTTAGTAAATAATAATTTGAGAATAGATTATATTTAGTTGCTTACAGTTATTATTAATTTGATCTAAGTAAAATTCAAATAGTTCTGAATAAAATTTTCTTAAAATCTTGACTCTATTTAATTAATTGGGTTTTATAACATACTCCTAGACTTAGGACGATTAAATGAAAATCAATTCTAAATTGTTCTTGAAGAAGCAGACAACGCTATTTCTGTTGCTAATTCACTGGGAGATGAATCAGATCATGCCTTAGAAGTTAAAAATAATTAATAAGTTATATAAATAAAATTAAGTGAAGAATAGAATCCTTGCTATATTAGCTGCTAATCAAAGGAAGAGAATGTATTTGGCTTTAGGAATAGGCTTAATAGCTTCAACTTTTGCAGGTTTTGGGGTTCTGTGGTTTACAAAAAAGAAAAATCAATGAGTCAAGAATTAATGCATTTGATATTTTAATTTGAAATTAAATTTAAACAAAATTGCTATATTATTTCAAAATAATGAATACCTTAAATTAATTGAATATATTTATATATTTTAAACTATTATAGAATCCAAAATTAATGGAAATTTTTTAGAAATAATCAAAAATAATTAATTATTTCTTCAGTATATTCGATTAAGTATATTAATTTTTAATTAATTAATTATTAATTCCCTTCAGTTTTGTTTTTGAAATTGAATTTAAACCAAATAATTTATTTTTACTTGCTTAGATAGCTCAATGCTCAATGCTCAAATTTAAATGAATGATGTTGTTAAAGTTATAGTGAGTTTATTATTCGACAAAGAGAGTGGGCACTTCTAAATATTTTTATAAATTTAGCTAATATAGAAAATACCTTACTTTTTCTGAGATAAATTAGAGAATTTTTTAATAGTAAAGTCCAAAATAAATGCTGGGTTTTCAATTGATTAAATATCAATTTAGAATAAATTTATATTGGAGACTTCAAAGACTTAATATTTAAATATTTTAATAGTTAATTCATTTTCATAAATTGAATTTATATAAAAAATATTAGAATAATAATTATAACACCCTTATATAATATAATTAACTACAACGAATTTTTTAATTCCAAAGAATAATTTTATAATATTAAATAATCTTACTTTTAATCTATATTAAACTTTGATTTTTTAGTTTTAAAAATCATTGAAAAAATATAAAATATTCATTAATTATTTTTGAAGTAAAATTTTATATATACAATTTTTAATAAAATGCAATTTTGTCTTTTCAATAGTATTCTTATATTATATGATCAATAATTTAAATTTTAAGTAAATTAATTCAATCTAAAAGATTAATTACAATTATCAAGGAAATTGTAGTTGTGAATGTTAAAGTTAATTTCTAAGTTCATCTAAGGAATAAAAATTTTATGGTATTATTAATAATATAAATTTATTTAAATTAAATAGAAATATAAAATAAATAAAAGAATATTTTTTTATTTAATAAAGAATTCTTAACAAATTTAAGAACTCCCAAAATAATTGTACTGCTGTTGAATCATTTACATTTCCATCAATTTCATTCAAAACCCCAATACCTCTTAATGAGTTTTATATGTGTTTTGATTGATGAGGGTAATGTTGGGGATTAGGGTTTCTTTTTTATTTATTTCATTCTTGTTGTTAGATTCAATGTAATTTTTTATTTTCATGGTTGAGATCTTTAATCTTTTATTTTTTATCATCATTTCATCTATATAAATTTATTGTAGAATTTATTTCACTTGAAGAATTTAGAGGAAAGTATATTAATTGTTCACTTTAGTTAGTTAATTTTAAAAGCTTAAATTTATGAAAATATCATCTTATGATTTTTATTGACTTCATTTTTTTTAGATATTTTGGTACCAACTTAGATAAAATTGAGGTTGGTACTTGTACCATTTAGGTTTTGAACCATATTGGAACTTTTCCATTAAAATCTCATTAGATTAAAATTTGGTTCTAATTAAGTTTTGGTACTATTAAATTGGTACCAATTCAAATTAAACTATTTTAGTACTGGTACTAATTAAATTTTAACACATTTAGTACTAATTTAATGGAATTTGATAGGTTGAAATGTATATCCATCTCTGAAACTTGTTACAGTTTTTGCATACTTTCTCCACTTATCTTTATCAGGTTGACCTCCTATAAGTTGGCCATATTTAATATGTGTCTAAAATTTAAGTGTCATTAGAAATACAAAATTTTAAGATTGATCTCCATTTATAACAATTTTTAAACTAAAACATGAAAAATAAAATCTACCAAACACCTTAAAATGACTCATTTTATGCATATTTTTCATTTAAATTTTACTTATGTTATCAAACTTTTTTGTATTGGATGAAAATATGATAATAAAGAACGCTAGCCATAAGAAATAAAAGTTTTGAATTGATTTTGAAAATAATTTTTTATAAAAACTTAAAAAATATTTGTGTATAAATGGCAATTTTTTAAAAAGATGCAATCATCAAATTTCATAAAATTGATGAGTAAAAGTAAAAACTTATGAAAAAAATGTAAAATAGAAATTAATGTCGCTCAATCTTATCATTTTCATTTAAAAATGCTATAACATACTTATAATAATGATATGATATAAGTTGAGAATAAAAAATTTGATCATATAAAACTTTCATAATTTCGTAAATAGACTGAAAATGATGCTTCCTAACACAAACAAACCCTAATCCCCAACATTACCCTCATCAATCAAAACACATATAAAACTCATTAAGAGGTTTTGGGGTTTTGATTCTTGTCCTCAATAATAGTGACATTTATATATTTGTTAAACTCATTGAATATTTATTTTAAATAAATTATTTATATAATTAAATTAGAAAGTTATAAGGATAGGGTAACCCACAGGGGCCCGAGTCTGGAGATTTTCTAAAAAAAAGCTTTCTACTAAAAAGGGTAGGCAGGGGGTTGCTGGGTTCACCGCATTAGGGGCCAGTCGGCGGGGTTCAATTTGTCATTTCCTAGACTCCTCGAGTCGTCTGCACGTTAAGGATTTCCCTGCATTAGATGAGCTTTCTGGCGTGAGTTCAGCTTCTAGGTAATAGGGAGCAGGATGAAGATGGTGCTCAGCCTTCAAAAGTGAGACGATGAGGACTATAGAAGCCAACGATAATTATTTTTCTCCCACACCAGGTCGGGTTAATGAGGCTACCACAGCGAAAGGACAGAGACTACTATCTCAGTAGCGGTGTAACCTGGTAAGAGTTTTCTCCAGACTCCCCTTTAAATATTTACAGAAATAGACCTCTTCAAACTCTGCGGGGATTCTGCTAGGCTAAACTAAGCTCTTATTTCGTATGCATCTCGGTACAGGGAACAGTGGAATGGGGGGGCGAAGTGGTTTTTTGGAGTTTTTCTAGTTCACGACTTGCCACGTCATTGATTGCCACGTCAACTCACTTCAGATACGATTACGTCACGACTAAGATTGATGGTTTCATTTTAGTATTAAACAGTGAATTGATAAATATTTAATTTGAGTTTACTCATTAATCATCATCATTTTAAATAATGCATTAATCATTTTATTTTTTATGTTTTTAGATTGTAAACTCTATCAATTTCAAAATTAATAGGATTTTCTTCTAAAATTACATCTAAATTCATAAAATTAATTGATGTAAGTAATATCTCTGAAACTTCTAAATGTTTTTTTTTATTTTTCATTAATTAATTTTGAATAAAATAAATTTCTTTTTATTAAAATGTATATTCCCTTGTTTAATAAGTTTGAGCATATTAAAATTCTAATAATAACAATCTTCGAGGTTAAATAATAAAGGAAAGCTATTAAATTTGAGAATAAAACATATTAAATTTGAACTTTAATAATGATAAAATTATTAGCAATAATATAATTAAATAAAATATATATGATTGAAGAGAGCTAGCCAGCCTGGCCTTGGAGAAAAATTAAAAGAATAATTAAATCGGAAAATATATTTAAAAATCTCAAAAAAAAATTTTTTAAACGATAATTTCACTTATCTAATTCTCATCTTTTCAATATTGACTATATCTAAGGGGAAATATTCTCTAATGCTATCATACCAATCACAGTTTTTATAAGATTAATAATCATAAAACCCCTAAATGAGGTTTAAATGAGCTTTTATTTATAGGAATTTGATATATGTTGGGGATCTCAATGAAAGCGATTCCAAAAAATACAATCTGTTACTTATTTTTCAAAAAGTTTCTATGATAGAGAGACTTCTTTATATACAATTTTCTAATTTATTATATAAGAACTGAACTTAAACCGTATATTGCACAATTTAATCCAAAGTAAAGCGTTTAAGCTCCTTTATGATACTTATTCATAAACATATAATGAAATAACATATTGATATTTTAGACCCATTCCTCTCAACTAAGAGATATTTTGATTTAATATTAGCTTTCTAAGAAGATGAATATGCAATATATTTTTCTAACAGAGATTACCCTTCTCCTTCTTCTATAAAATAAATTTTATTTGAATATCTGATTAAATGGGGAATCTAAAATTAATCATAAATTTAAGTATATAAAAGCTTGTAAAATTTAGGGAGAAGGTAAATTATCTAAAAATGCAAGGATATTAGAAACAAAAACATTATTATTGATATAATCTGTGTAATAATCAGCAATAGCTCTGACTCTAATCTAGGCTTAAGCATCATAATTATCATCATTCAGGCATTCTTGAAGATCGTCTTCTTTCATGTCATTCCCCATCCTTACGCCTTGTCTGATGTCCTTTTCTCAATCTTAGTCTTTGTAAGACTGCTTATTCATTCACATGATGCCTGAAGTGCACATTGATTGCCTTAGAATAATAGTAGCTGTACTGGCTGTTTTACATTCCCTGTGCGTGCTTCTTATAATGGGTTTCTATAAGAGTAGTATTTAGCGCTGAGTGGGAGAATAAGTCTGCATCAGGTCTTGTTCTAGGAATTTTCATTGCACTTCCCATTTCTGAATCTCTTGTACCAGGTTTAGAGCGCCATCTTTCC
>ARYC01008971.1:0-14715 GCA_000711775.1 Oxytricha trifallax | reverse complement strand
TCCCTTTACAGGAAAATTTAATATGTGAACTTATTCATTCGTTTAAATCTAAAACTTATTTATAAACACAAAATCTCCCTTCTCTTGCACGTACTTTAGCTTTATCATCGCTGACTCTCTTAGCAGCACTCTTAATAAAATCTACTGTATCTATCTTTAAGTCCTGCATCAAGTGATAGAGTAGCAATTTCTTATAATGACCTTTCAATAACCCCCAATATAATTCAATACCATTGAACTGAGGACTGTAGGGAACATTAAATACAGGTGTTATGTTTAGCCTTTCATATTCCTTCCTTGTGTCTTTAGTTTTATGGACAGATAAGTTATCTACAAACAGAATAATCTCTTAGTCGGCGTACTTATCTCTGAGTTAATATAAGAACTTTATGTATTATTCGGTCTTTATTGAGCGAGGGTGGATAACATAAGTCTCGAGGCCATTATCTTCGCTTATTCAACCAAGAATTGCATGAGTTTAAACCTTAACCTTTTAATCATATACTTCAATGTTGCTATATCTTTTATACCAAGACCTTGATATGAAGGTATTAACGTGAATACTGCCTCATCAGCGTGTATGAACTTAATATTATTAGTAATAGCCCTCTGCATTTAATCGAATATATACTTTAAATTATCCTTATAAAATGGAACATTAAAGTCAATCACTCTCTTAATACGATTGACTGTCTTGTAAGATATTCCGTTATTTTTATATATGTTAGCTATCGATTATGCAGATATGTGAAGCTCAGGAAGTTGGCGATGAAACATTACAGCCCTCTATGCTAGAGAGAAATGAGCCCAGTATTTAAGAGTCTTATCATTAATAAGATAGTCAATATGATGTTGCTAAAATTTTCGAGGTCTTTTTAGGCTTAGAATTAAGCTGCTATCTCTTTAAATTCAATGCTAATAGACAGTGAGACCTCACAGTTGCAGGAGATTTATGAAGTAGCATTGCTATTGATGTATAATTAAGAATAGGTCTGAGTTGATCACCATATTAATCACATCCATAACGCAACTTAAACAATAAATACATATACTCACTGTCATAAACTGACCCCAAACCTCTCATTTACTCACTTAAAATACTAATATTTAAACATTAAACCCCTATATAAACCCTATTAAAACCCTAATAAAGTATGCACTAATAGTCTACTTTTATCAATCAAAAACTCAATAAAACTACTGAAAGGGTTTTGGGGTTTTGAACGTCTAATTGGCCCAAATTTTTCCGAAAAATAAGTCATTTCTCTTGAAGTTTTTATAAAGAAGTTTACCTGACCATTCTTGAAATTGCAGAAAAGTATGGACCAGCGTATTCCTTGAGATTTCTTTTGTATTCCTATCTGAGTAGCTGTTATTTCATATTGTTCAATCTTTACATATGATCTATACTAGGGAAGTTGTGGCTTATTGCATAACAGGTGGATGGCCAAATATAATTCTCATAACATGGTTGATTTTAATTATTTTTTGCCCTATATTATTATTTAATGCTGTACAGAAATTAATGCTGGAAATTAAACCAATCAGATAATATAATAATTAGTACTTTTCTTCCCTTTATATGTCCTGTATTGGAAATTGGGTTTTGTTTTAGCTCCAGAAGCCCTATATAAATATATATAAATAGTTGTAATAATTAGTCTATATTTAAATTAAACCTTTATATACTCCATTCAAATTATTCTCTACTTTTTAACTATAAAATTCCTTTTTAAATGGTTCTTATTTTTAAAATTATTCTATTTGTTAATAATATGGCTTTTGTTATTACTCGCTCTAATTTGTTTTATAATTATATTGATAATTTAGATCTAAATCATTTAATACTAGCCATCAATAATCAATTTAAGTGATATTTACCATTTATTAATTTAAATAAATATACTCTTGAACTATAGGACTATCCTCAGACTATAGTGCTATAAAATATTGCCACTTAAATCTAAGCTACTCGATCCAACTTGACTTAGTTAAATATTTAGAACGAATTATTTCTTAAAGTATTTAATGAATGTAAGAATTTATACTATCTGACATGCATAAACCAGTATTACTCTTCATACAATATCAAATAATCATAATGGATAGATTTTATTTCAGTTAATAAATTAAATAAACATTATATTTAAACAATTAGCATAATTATGAAATATAAAGTTATTAAAGGAATTTCTGTAGATAATGTGAAAATGAATATTATTAAAGATAATAAATTAATATAAATAATAATTATAATAATAGTAATAGTAATAATCATGACGATGCATTTCTAGAAATCTGTTTGAAATTAATCTAACTCTAGAAAGAAATAGATCATTATTCTCTATAAGCTTTGTAACTTGGTTTTATCCACAAATTTTGGTTCAGGAAGATAATTATGGTACCCTAAGAATCTTTTTAGATTTAGCGCTAATTTTATATGGATTATTATCATCCTGATTTTATGTCTTTGAGGATCTGAGAAGTAGACTGCTTTGTACTGGAAGAACAAAAATTTTCATTTTTTACATGGAAGTCAATGAATGTATTTATTATCATCATCGCTATAGTATTAATATACATTTTTTGCCTTTTCTAAGTATAATCTTCAATTACGGCTGCCTTGCAACAATTGTGGTCTAACCAGGAATAATTGCTAAAGATGTAAATTTAAGATACATTTTTCGTAATTTAAATTCTATGTGCACTGAGAGAATTCACAAGCATCTTATTAGATAGAATATTAATGACAATCCTAAGATGTTTCTTACTCTTATATAGATTATAATCAGATATTTACTGTCTTTCTTTAGTGAAATTCGTGTGATTTTTACCTTCAAACCCAAATGCTATTATTTACAAATTATTGTAGACGATAGAAATTAAATCAAAATTTTAGGAATACATTCAATTATGGAAAATTAATTAAAATTAAAATTAATTAATTATTAATTACATTCAGTCTTGTTTGAAAAATGTGTCCAAACTCTAACAATATTATTCTCTATGGATAGCACATTAAAAATGATATGGTGGTTATTATTGCTACAATGATTTTATCTCTACTCCCTAGCGATAAAAACCCATTATACTGTTTTTCGGAGTTAGATTCAAGAATATTGTCAATAATAAAGTCTAGGTTAAATTGCGGGATCTACCGTTGAATCGATTTAGATTTAAATTTTAAGTCACTTTGTATCAGATAACTGCCATGATTTTAGTATTTAATAATTTTAATTTTTACTTATTCTCTTAAATCGAATGTAATCCTACAATAACATGTACTCGTAAATTAATACTGCATTCTTAGCTTCACAACTTTAATATTTTCTCTCTCAATATCATTAGCTGCTCTTGCCTCTCCCTGTCATGGTCATTGATCTCCTCGCTTGCATCAACCTTAGGTCTGAATTAAGATAATTAATGTATAAAAAATTCCACAGTATCCTTGGTGAGGGCGAGGGCGGTCTTGAATCTCACCAGGAGCTGGAAAGGATGAGTGGGGGGACGATCTGCATCAGCAGGGCAAGGTCCTTCTTCAATCTGTCGATGACGGTGTCCCTTCTCTGTTACATAAGCTCTCCTACCTTCCTCCTGACATCGTTCTGAGTGTACTTGATGGCCTTCCTGGTTAGGTCTCTCTCTACCATCTTTCTGGAACTCCAACTCGAATAACCAAATTTATGCATGCTTCAGAGAACACCCCATTCTGATTTTCTAATAGTTAAATTTTGCACAGTGCTTATTGCAGGGGAATTCGATTATAATTATCAAATCACCATAGTCAAGAAGCATTTTGATCGGGAGAGCACAGGCTGATAGAGCGAGTTGCAAATCTCTGAACAAGCGGCTGTCTACTTGTAGAAGGATGCTGAAGGTTTACTTTTGAACATGACGACAGGTCATAGGAATATTCGAAATCACTTGACCCTTAAAATTATCATAAGTCGGCCTCACGCAGAGAAAAGAATGTTGTATCTTTATTACTTTAGGACCCTGTTGATCGCTGCCATCCCTAATAGACTAGTTTGACTTAAATAGACCAGGGTGCCTAGAATCCTGATTTAGAAGGGGAGTAAGCAGACTGTTTTTCGTTAGAGCTATATAGTTTTCGCTAGACTGAATGAACTATAGTTTCGTGTTTTTGCTACTCATGAATATTCGGGATGCTAACTGGCTTGGCGGCTCTGAGCCAATGGTGTCCTTGAAGCAGCTAATAAGTAGATATCTGCTTTGTTCTCACCCTGGTTGCTATACTCGTGTTATAGGTTTTGTTTGTCTCCTTCCCTATAGAGGTATGATAGTACTAATGCTCAAACCTTTACCTTATGAGTGGGATTGAGAAGTCAGTGGTGGGATCCATGATGTTTGCAATCGTTTAGTAATGCATTGTGCCATTGTGCGACCCATCAATATGGCGCCCCTAATCTTCCTTCCATCTACTGGCAACCATAGTCAAGTTCTCCTCCACCACCGCTATGTAGCAGTTCGTGGAACGCGGGCAATTATTGCTGTTGATTTCTTATCAGAGAGACTTCTGGCTTCTATCAGCAAGTCTTAATATGACTCTTGATGCTGTCTATTCGCCGTTTGAAAGATGTCTTTGTTAGCAGGAGGTCGTCGAATTCAAGATGGTCAAGTATCATATCTTCGGATGGGTCTTTAAGCATATCAAGGTAGTCTTCTTCGCTGAACGTAGTATGAGTAATCTAATACAAAGGGGTTCATAGAGGGGTCTTAGTGTATTATTATGGGTTTCAAAAGTATTATTATAGTAGGTTGGGGTTTTATAATAATTAAATCATGGATCTCGTCATTTTGGTAGCTTTAGTGTAGAATACTATACTACTAATACCCCTTATTTTAAAATCGTAAAGTTACCAAATAATAATAATAATTTCATCTATCTTTATTAATTAAATCAACCACCCAAATCTTTTAAATAACTACATTGGGATTTTATTAAAAGGAACAGTTAGATTCCAAGATATTTCGCCTAAATGAGTTTCCTTGACATGCAAATTAGACCCAAGTTTAAAATAAAATAAATTAAATTATTAGGTATTGAAAAGAAAGTTAAGGAATACAAACAAGAAAACTTAATAAATTGGTTTTTAACTATTGATGATTAAATCCCAAGAGGATTAATTAAAGATTAAAATTTAATCCTTAATTAAAAGCTTATTTCAAGATTGTATGATATTATATTACTTCTTCAATCCAGATTATTAGCACAGATTTTAATGAAAACCAAGGGCAAGTGGCAAAATCAGCATTATTGTACATATAATGTAGTAATACACCGAATGATGATGATGAACAATGGCTGTTTTGTTACTAATTGACAAATTTTGTTTGACTAAAGAAAATTACTAGCGATCTTTATTATAATTACTATCATGTAAGAATAATTAATGAATAGCTTCAGGAATATTATAAATAGATTAATTATTAATATTTAAAAAAATTTAATATTTTAATTCAAAACTCTCCCATTTATTCCTCTTATATAATTGTATATTATACTAATTTTAATTATATAAAAGAATGTGAAAATTTTAGTGAAAGGAAATTTAATCAAAAGTTATTAATAATATATCATTAGTTACAATAATTACTTAAATTTCTTGAAACATAATCATAGAAGACACTGTAACAGACACTGGGATCTATAGTCAATATTCTCAAGCATCAATCTCCACTAAAATTTGTGACAGCCTCAACTAAATTGAAACTCCAACACTCATACTTTCCTAAGAATACAGCTGAAATGATTCTACTATGAAGATATGAAGCCTCAAGGCTAGAGCGAAACGCCAGAGCAATTACTAGAATTCCTCTGCTATCCTTGGGAATTTTCAATATGAATACTACAGCAACGAGAGTGAATTCCTCAAACACACTATCCGATTAAGAGCAAATTGATAAGAAATGTTTTGATCATTGCCAAGCAGAAGGAGTTCTGTGACAAAAAAGCATTAGATATTTTTGAGAATGAAGATTCTTAAAGTATAGAAGTACTATGCTGCTGATTGGAAATTAAATTTCTACCAAAAAATCTCGAGAGCTCAAGTCATCACAGATTGATATTTTCATGTATGATAAATACATAAAATTTGTATATTAATTATTGCATTTATTTTTCTTTCACTCTAATTTTCATATTCTTCTTTTAAATATAATGAATAAATGGGTGCATAAAAATCTAAAACAAGATAATCTAATAGAGTTAATTCTGATTAAGCCACCAAAATAACGATATTACAAATATATTATTTTAACTATGAAACCCGCTTTAATATTATACTTGACATCAATGGCTTTTCTAGTATTATTTAAACCCTAATTAACACTCTGCTGTTCGATGTCAACTGTCCATTTATTCAAGTAATTACTCTTGTATGGTGAGGGAACTCAACAAAGATCTGCTATTTGAAGCGTTAGAATTTGAGGAATACCAACACACTTATGCTGCATTTAAGCATTGCCTGAAGTCTTTAAATAGGCAATATGAAATCTCTAACATAAACAGGAGATTGATTGAATGTTTATAAGATACATTCTTCATATCCACTAATGAAGTTATGATATTGTTGTAAATATGGTCTAAAATAGAGTATTTAATTTGTATAGAAGTTTGTAGGACCAAATAGGTTGCTCATACGATGATTCAATCCATTATAGTTTAAAATAAAGGAATAGGAAATGATCAAAATAATTCACATAAGTAATTAATTTGATAAATTAAAAATGGTTTTTGTATATTTAAGCATATTAAACAAAATTGAAAAGGATATCTGAATTATAAACATTGCTATTACATACTACCGTTAATTATTGATTATGAAAAATTATTAATTTTTACAATTATCTAGTTAATTGTTCTTCAGTAGATAGCCATAGAGTATTAGAAGCAGTCAAAAAATAAATTAGTTTATAATAGGAAGAAAAATCTTTATTAAATTATTTTTTTTCAACAATAATTAAGCGTTAATAGCAAATAAGATTGTTATAATATATTTGATTTTGGAAAATTAAAAAATACAAATTAACTTATCAATAGTGTAACAGGTATTAATTTGCGAAGCTTTCAATGGTAATTTGATTTGAGTTAGATCTACTTTAGTAGCAGTTTAATTTTAAAAGTTTAATGATCTAATTTTATAAAAAGTGGAAAGATTTTTGTACCATTGGTACATCAGCTCACGAATTCCTCTCATCGGTGCTCTATAAAAATTGCAGCTCAGGAATTATGATTTATAATATGAAAACTTTAAAATTAATCAAGAACTTAATATATTAATAAGAATACTTAAAGATCAAACGCAGGTGGAGACAGAGCGCTCAATAACATGGTAAGTTACAAAAAACATATCTTTAATTTATTATTGTAGTGGTCCTGCCTGGTAAGACCACAGGTGCAGCAGAGTTGTGCTTCGCAGAGTGACAGAGAGAGCAGACATAGATGTTGAGTATGACGATGAAGATGAGGATGATGAAGAGGAATAATAGAAATAATCAGAGATATTTCCATTTTTGATTTACATAATAATTTTTCGTATTAATGTGATTAAAATTATTAATTAATTAAAGTTTTAGTATTATAAATCATAAATGTACCTGTCTAAGACGGTATTTGGCCGTACTGATCTCATTCAGATGTACTAACGTATCAATTGGACATTAAAAAGTTCTTACTTTTTTATAATCAGTACACTTTAAAAAGTGGTACATTTAATTATTAAAGCAATTAATTAGATAAGTGTGATTTAGTTTATAAATTAAATATCTGAAATAATGGAGTGAAGTTAGCCTCATATAGATAAAGTGAAACAACCAATCTAATATATATATATACCAAGTAGATGCATTAGAAAACGAACTCAAAGTACAGCCTAAGAGCAAGCTTCTTTTTCAAGATCCAAATTCCAATAGCAAAGAAGAACTTTAAAATCTAAGAGATGTCGATATATTAGAAATCCATGAGCGTCTTGGATTTCTTCCAATTTCGAGATATAAACCCCAAAAACCTAAAAAGTAAAAGTTTAGAAATTGCAAAGCGTATTAAATTATGGGTTAGAATATTAAAATGGATTAAGTTATGGATTCGAGTAAAGTCCAATATAAAAACAGATAATCTTCACACATATTGATAATGCACAATATTATACTCATTTACTTAGATAACCAAATACAGAAGCAGAAATCGAAATCACAAATTGCTATCATCCGCATCATCAAAGCAATTGCTAGTGCGATCTTAATATTCCCTTTTGTCAAGCTCAGCAAGTTGAATCATTAGAATTTTCGCAAATGCTCTAACGCTAAAAGCTATCGCCTCTACATTATAAATGGAACTTTCTTATTTCTTACTTAAGACTTCGGTGCCACTTCTTATGATTAACTAGGTGATTTTAGGCCATACTTAACATTCTTAAGATACTTTGGTCCTGTGAGGAAGGATTAGAAAATTTTTATTTTATTTATAAATTCAATGTTTGGCCTCCCAAAAAATGGCGTTAATGGGAACCTATTCTTTTGCCTAAAAATCTCATACCAAGAGAGTGGGTTGAACTTGGTCCGAATTTTCCAATTTTTGGCTAGAAACAATTTTCTTGCCAAATAACGATAACCCTCTCCAAAAACCAAAGAAGATGTAGGAATGGGAGGGACTCGCTCAACGATGGAGAGGATAACATGCTACAGTTTTCTATTTTTATTAATGATAGACACAATGAAGCAATAAAATTAAACCATTATTAATTTTTTGAAGCTTTATAATTTTCTCACATTGGGTAACCACTACCACTCATATTGTTTAGTTTCAGATAAAATTGATTTCATATTCATTCGTTTCGGGGCTTAATTATGTAAGGTCAACTGAATTATCGGGCAGAAGCATTATGGCTAAGGAATTCGAAAAATTGCTATAGACATGTAATCAACAATTTCCCTATTACAAGAGCGCCCAAGCACTTTTCTTATTTTTCCTAAAGGTCTAATCTGAATGCTTTATGAGCAAATCCTTCTTAAGAAAAGTGATAGGCTATGCTATGCAAATTACGAATAATAATCCTTCAGATGAGCAGAGAAATGCTTGTGGAGATATCTTATATTTTTGGTCCGTGAAGAGACCGCTACTAAATCACCGAGCGCTTTAGCCCTTTTATTTAGATCGACAATAGCTTTTTGTATGCTATAGTCGCTCTCATATAGTCTTAGGATGAGTTGGAGCTAACATACCTAATATAATTCCTGAAAAATATTGGAAGTTATTGCTTTAATAGTTGCTGAGGTATTCAGGGTCTACAGTCAGTGCGGAGGTAGCTCAAATTCCAGATTTTTTTTGGCTGTGCCTCGAAGCATTTTGAATATAGCGCCTTCTCCTTTTAGATTAGCTGATAACTTTCTTAGGATAAAATGTTCATTTATATAATATAAATATAATACGAAAGGCATTTTGGCAATCATATAATAGGTTAATGAGATGGGGTAGTAGAGAGATTTATTGAAGTTTTTCCGTCCCTTTATTTGCATTCATGACATTTTTCCTTACATAGCCTCTAATCCCTTCTGAATAGACCCCTTATTTTTTTGAACAAAAAATTGATTTTAACAGTATATGCAAATTGAGAAAAAATCAAGACAATTTAACATACGTATTCAAAAGATAGAAGAATTATCATATATTTTAATAACTTACCGAAAATTCTTTGAAAAATATAATGAAGTTTAGAAAATATTTGCGAAAAAAGTAGGTCTAAAATGACAAAAATTCGATAGATTTGACAAAAAAGTATTAATTAATTAATCACTCACTATTGCATTATTGAACAGAAGGGTTTTTGTGGGTATTATATTTAGGTGGGAAATTTGACTTTAACTGACTCTTCAACAATAAAAGCAATGATTTATTAATATATAAATTAGAAAAAGTCAAAATTAATTAAATTATGAATTTTCTATTAAAATATTAGAAACACATGTATTATTTATAAAAATACATAAAAATTATTAGAATTTCTACATAAATTTGTAGGCTTCTATAAATTAACTAGATAAAATGTTTTATTTATTGATTATTTAATTATTTTTAATTTAAATTCCAATAATTAATTTTCTAACTCTGTCATCATCGATAGTATTTTACTCATAAATATTAATCATTCAGCATTAGTTTCAACTTTAAATTCAACAACAAGCTAAAACTCTAGTGCCAAACTGTTCTTAAGAAAATCAATTTTGGAACAAGCCTTTACTTGAAGTAGTGAAGCCTTAGTGGAACAACAGGAGATGCTCTATCAATAATATTTTAGACTATTCAATCTTTCAAAAAAACAACAACTCAAAGTCAAGGAATATTCACCACTTTGAAGGTTGTTCACCAGAGGTAGGCGATGCTTAGTAAAAGCTGATTTTACCTTAAATGATAATTGTATGCTAAAAAAATGCGTTAAACCTACCATACCTCAATCAAATTAAAATAAAACTAATATATTGTAAGTAAATTAAGAAATTATTTATTATCAACATTCCTCAATAAATTAAATACTTTTTCAGAATAATCTATAAGTAATATAAATTGTTTATTAATAAATCTTTTAAATATATTTGCTTGTTCTAAAGTATTTAAACACAATAAAAAATTTTTAAAAAATAAGAGAATATTTATAAATTCAAAATGAATACAATTCTTATTAAGTATAATTCTTTAAATACTGTATACTTATTTAAACATATACATAAATTCAATTTAAGTTAAAAATTTTTAAAATAAATAGCTTCAAAGAAAATCTATTTAAATTTAGCATATTATAACTTTTGAAATATTTTTAAATTGCAAAATTAATTTTAGTATTGATGAGCATTTAAATTAAAATTTAAAATAAAATAAGACTCTATATTTTTATAACTTGTAAGTAAAGGCATGATTGCTAAATTTTTATAAAATCTACAATTTAATTGCAATTAATTTTGATGCAAATTTTAGAATTATGGTTAGTAAATTATTATTTACACAATAACACGTAATTAAAAGAATTAAAAGAACAATAGTTTAATTAAAATTTAGAAAATAATGTTTTGTTGAATTTATATAACATTATACATTTAAATTAATGAAATTTTAATTTTCTTAATCATATGAAACTATTAAATAAAATTTTCTATTATTTTTTTATTCTCAGTTTAATGTTTAAATAATTATATATAAATTAACTTAAAGAAATAATATAGATATGGGTTTAAAATTTTGAAATGATTTATTTGCTAATAATTAGTTGAAATTTATACTTTTTATTTTTAGTATTACACTTAAGTTAATAAAGCAAAACTTAATACTATTTTATTTTTATCTAAAATTATAGGATTAAGCATTTGATTATTTAATCTTTACTCTTTTTAATAATGGCAGTGATAGAAGACAAACCCCAAATCTAAAAATAAAATTTCTTTTTTAATTGATAAACTCACTTAAATTAAAGTTGAATTAACATAATTACTTTCAATTTAGTGTTGATTGACTTGCTTTTGTATTCATCATAAAACTTGAAGAGAGATTGATTCTAAAGCAGCTGTAAGCACATGGTAATAACACTTAGTTATGAGGTTATAGTTAATTCTGCTTATCGTCATGCCGAACTCCTTCATGAAGCCTACCCAATACCCCCTAAAATTTTAAACACCTCTTAACTTACTTTGATTAAGCTCTAGCGTTCAGAGGGTTTAGATCTCTATTCTTGATCCAGGAAAACATAAGTTCTGCGGGAGCCAGCCTGTAATGGTATGGCCCTAGGAACATAATGGGCAGCTTAAGATGGCCGTACTGTGCCATCACATTTTGGGATCTGTGGTAAGGAGCGTTATCAACCATGATGATAGTATTCTCTCCACCGTTAGTCAACCCCATACTATGTAATCACGAGCTTGCACAAGAAGTACATGAAGGAATACTGGTTTGTCCTCCTCTATTGACCGTGTAGAACATCTCTCCCGTGTTAGATACTCCAATGATCAGGTTCATCTAGCTCAACCTTCCTTTAAGATTTAGTTCCTTTGTTCTTAAAATAGGGAGCTGTCCTGCCTCTGAGTCGCTCATCAGTCTAGTGTAGCACTGATTAAAAATCCCAAAACCCCTTAATGAGGTTTATAAGTGCTTTGATTTGTAGGGAATTTGTTAGGGGTTGGGGTTATTTATAGGTTTTAATATGAAATTAATAGTAAATGTATTTAATTTAATCACTCAAAATGCACTTTTGGGTCATGTGGTAGAGGTCTGAAGTTTATCTTACTTAACCACAACTCTATCTACTCTATCGATATGTCTGATCGTGGGTTTGGCTTGATTATTACTGACCCTGCCATCTTTTTCATTACTTGAGATACTCTTGTTTTATCTATAAATTGCTTTATTCTTTGCTTCGCATCCTTTTCACACCTAGTTGAGTAATAATCTTTGCGTGGCATATCGCATTCTATTATTATTGCTGCTATTGCCCACAAATCTCATTGAAAGTCTTCGTCTCTCCAGTCTTCTCTTTCTGGATAATAGCCTAGAGTTTCCATTACACTTCCTAGCCTTGATACTTCCACTCTTAATGCTCCGTTGAAGTCAATAATTGTCACTCTTGCAGGTAAAGTTTAAAATAATATTCTCATGCTTCAAATCTCTGTGAACAAAGCCTAACTTATGTAACTCTCTTATGCCTTCTAAGGTTTAAGTTGCTATCAAAGCAAGCTTCTTATGATTCCTTTAATCGCTAATGAAATCTCTGAGGGTCATTTCATATAGTGGGAGTCTGAAAGCAACATGATATTTGGCGAGTAGAACAGCATCTAGCTTGATTAAGTACTTACACTCTTTAAATTTTGCTTGAGTGAGTACTTGATACTCGTTATTAAACTCTATCTAATATTTATCATCACTTAAGAGATAGTTAAAAGGATAAACCTTGTAAGCATATTGATGATCATTGATAATTTTCTTATCAAAGGAGTCTTCTAGAATAAGATAACTTTAAAGAGAAGTATCTAAATCTTTCTACGCAAGAACTGGTATTTTCTTGTATTGAATTTTGATCATGATTTTGTTATTTCAGAGGTCAGTTGGTTGCGTGCCTTCCTAAAGTACTATAACTCTCTTGCTTATTCAGGCACTACGACCTTAGAATATTCCCTCGCTTTTCTTTTGTTGAGAAGCTTCAGCTCAACTTCTTGATTCTCAACTTCTATATCTTTCTTGTGAGCTTTTAATAGATGCTTCTTCAAGTCTCTTGTATCAGAGTATTGCTTATGGCACTCAAAGCATTCATACTTTCCATCTATTTTATCATGCTTTAAGTATACAGTGGGCTCGGCTTCTCTATGCTCTTTCTTATGTCTGTACAACTTGATTTATGAGCAAAATCTCTCTCACATAGCTCACAAAAATAGACTTCAGCTTCTTCAGTTTGTAAAAAAAAAAAAAAAAAAAAAAAAAAAAAAAAAATACGGAATTTCATTAATACCTTCCTCCTCCTCTCTGTCTCATAAACACTTGCTTGACATTTATTTTCTATTATTAATTTCTATTTTTATGACAGAGACCTCAAGTGATAGCTCTGGTAGTTCCTTATTAGAGATCATCTCACAGCTATCACACTTTTTATTGACGCCAAAGGTAAGTCTCATTTAGTTTGATGGAAGTGCTGTTGTTTTTCTTAAAATGTTAGCGCTCATATTTAAATTTGAATTTAAAATTATAAAACTGCCTCTATAACTGAGAGCTTATATGAGAGCTTTGCAAGCCTATAAGTTTCAAGGAAAATTTTTAGAATATTAGAGAAGAATTATGAGTGTTAAGAGACGATCCAGCTCTAAATATGGGTGAGGAAGTAACCAGTTTTACTTTCAATAATAAGTTGATTATAGTACGTACCGATTTAGGAGGTGCTCCTAATTAAGTACGTACTGCTTTAGGAGGTATTTTGTGATTTATCATTAAAATTAGGGTGCTCCTAATTAAGTACTAGCTTTAATTAATGCTCCTAATTAAGTACTAGCATTTTAGGAGCTGCTCCTAATTAAGTACGTACCAATTTAAATTTAAAAATATGGAGCTATAACAGTAGAAATTGATATCAATATCTCAAGTTTGAAACCAATTCTCAAAAACTTCTCCATATCTATCTTAGAGGTTGACCTCCTATAGGATGCCCATATTTAATAGTAAGTTTTTCAGAGGTATATAATTGAAATCAATAAACTTAAATTTGAATATCATTTCTTAGATCTGTAAACAAGATGGAGTCAATGAATGATGCAATGAAAAGAGTGCAAGCACAAGAATTGATTCAAAAATTTAGAAGCAAGGAGGATTTGCATCGCTACCTGGTGAAGAAAGGTAATGAACTTATAGTAATTCCTCTTGATTATATAGTTGGTTTGTTCTTGCCAACGATGGAAGGTACCAAAATTTCATTTCTAAGGGCGATACTCTGCGAAGAGAAGAAAGCATTGAAAACTTAAGATGTAAAGTTTGCAGAGATTCCAAACTATCCAGAAATCTCATTGACTAGCTTATATGATGATGCAATGAACGACCCAAAGGTTTCGCTAGACCTGCCTACTAAGAAGCAGTTGTCAAATAAACTGCCTGAAAGAAACTATTTCTTTGGCATACTTGCAACAATTAAAGGTGAATACTTGAAAGAAATTATTCAAGAATCTCATAAGAAA
>ARYC01008970.1:0-16130 GCA_000711775.1 Oxytricha trifallax | reverse complement strand
CTATCTAATATGTAAGCGTCCTTAAAAGAATAGTCGGTGAAAAACTATCTATAAATTATAAATTATAATAAATATATATATAGACGATTTAAACATTTTAATACTTTAAGAATTCATTTGTCTTTAGCTATGAGTTTGAAGAAGTTGCATTTTCAACTACAATAAAGTAGTAATAAATCAATAAACTATAGCTATGCCTATAATATTAATGTAAAATACTGTATTAATATAATTCCTATTTTACTAATATCGAGCAGAATAAGCTATAATATATATAATAAACATATAATTCCTCATATTTAACAGCTTTTCTTTTTAATTTTTGCATTCTTTCATGTTATTAAATCCTTTTGTACTCTCACATGATTAATGTATTTATGTTTTAAATCAATCAATTTCCATTCTAAATATATTAAATTTATAATAGTATAAAAACGACAAAAATCATCTAACTAATAAATTCCTAATTTATTTATGTTTTTGACAAACTTATATTAGCTTTTTCTTTTAAATATGAAAATAATAATTTTTTTAATATTTATTTCTTAACTTACTCAAATTTATCAAAGATTATAATATTTCCTGCATTATTTTTTAACATACATAGATCTTTGGATCAAAATATCGAATGATTATATTTATTTAAAAAATAAAATATCTATCTAAAAAGTTAATGATGACGAACAGAAAAGAAGTAGACAGGATTAAAAGTAATTGCAGATCTATTTACCATTTATAAGCAAATATATTTCAGATTAAGTCCAGGAAAAAATGCAAGGGAATTTATATAACATTAAATTAAAAATTTGAATTTATCGGATATCATTATAGATCGATATCAATATGAATTTATTGAATAATGAGATATTTGAAATTTTATTACTTTCCTTGAATTAAATAAATTATATCCTTCACTTTTTCATAGTTGTAAGTCCTTTGATTTAATCATTAGTTTTTTAATATTACTTTAAATAAAAGATAACATAGTCAGATCTTTTAAAGCATTTCTATTTGACATTATATTTAATCATCATTTAATTTAGATAAATACTCCTAAACATAGATTTAAAACTATTTATTTAAATTTATATTTAGATTTCACAATATCTTACACTTTTCAAGCTATCAACTATGATATAATTAATTAATTTATATTTATTTAAACAAGATTTAGTAATATGGAAATAATAAGGATATTAAAATAATTTTATTTTATCATGATTAAATCATTGGATTTAATCTATAAGAATGAATAAAGATAAGATCAATCTAACCTACTGAAATCTCAATTGAAGGTCTATATGAGCACAAAAACGCAGGATTACCTTTGAATTTTTGTAAACTAAATTAATTTTAGTCAGGTTGTAAATATTTATAAAGCTTTGTGACTCTTTTTTAAGTCATTATCATCATTTAAATATTTTAAAGTCATAATATCATAATATATAAATAAATATTTAATTATTTTATCGTATATTTGAAGTTATATAATAATCTTACCATTCTAGCTCCATTATTTACTCACATCTTAGAATATCAAATAAAGAAATAAGCAAAAATTCAAATGATATGTAAAGAAGTGGTTGCAAATGTAATTCAACAGAGAGATTTAACTGCAATTACCTGAAAATATAGAGGTGTAGTTTTATTTAATAATTCATTGAATCTATTTCAAAAATTGTAAATGGATAGATCGATTCAAATTTATTAATTTGTTTGAATAGATGAAATGATTGAAGTTTATGAATAGGAAAAAACAATTCATCAGGATATCTTAAATCTTACTTAAATTGAAATAGTTGCTAAGAAAAATACCATTATATGATTTAATAATAATTTATTAATCTAATTATAGCAAAAACTATGGGAATTTATTAGATATTTAAGCATATATCCCCTATAATCATGGATGTTCTATAGTTAAAAATGAATGAAAAATTTACGGGAGTCATAATCAGCAACAACAAGAATGCAATCATAGAAGTGACGAAGTATTGAGCTTATACAAACAAGCATCAATGATATTTTTTAAGCAATTCCAATATAATATTATTGCAGATACCAACCAAGGTACCAAAACTGATATCCAAACATTGTCCACTCCCCTTAATTCAAATACATGATAAGCAAAATACCTCTAGTAGCTTCAAATTGTAATATAAATTTATTATGAAAATAAAAAAAAAAAACTATGTTTTCTTAGATTAACTAAATTAATAGCAATGAATTCAAATATCATCTAGAAAATATAGAATAGGTACATATATTGTATAAGATTGCCTGCTTGTTTCATGAAATCTCATATTATTATGATCTCTGTCGTTTTTTTTTGAATCTATAAAGAAATCGATACTGAGAAATACTAAGTCGAGATAGCGGCAGCTTTAAATATCCAGAGAGATTGGGATTAAGTGAATTGTATATGAGTAAAATATCATTTTAAGATATTAAATTGCTCCAACTTTAATTTCAAAGATATTCAAATATGCAGGTTTTATAGATGAGTCTTTGAAACCTTAATCTATGAGTTTTTAACTCTATTGAATAAATACAGTAAAATATAACTTCATAAAGAAGTTAGAGTAACCAGAATAATGCATTGTACAGATTAACCATTTTCAGTTTAGAAAGTCTACTTGCAAATATAAATACTATAATTTGGGGGGGTAATTAATTGAAGATAATAGCAAAACTTTAATCATTAAAGCATGTGAGAATAAGAGTATATTATTGGAAATCAAATATTACATTTAAAAGTTTATTAGAATGTCAATTATCAGCAATATATCTAAATCTGAGAGATTCAATATGATAAAAATTATATAGATAATTTAATAATAATAAAAATATAGCCATTCTACTTATATGTCTGTCATATACTCAATAAAAATTTAAATTAATACTGATGAGCATTGCATCCAGCAGAGTTATGGAGTTTTATACTTAAAAATGACATAAGAAATATTGTCATGCAATTTTATATATTCTCGGTACTCTAAAGTCTTATATGACACACAATAATGCAAGTGGTCTAATAGTGGTGATATGTGAGATCAACAGCCAAGATACACTTTTTAAAATAGTTTAAGATAAATATAAGAAATTGATATCAACTGACATTCTTTAAAACATGAAGATAGAAACATTTGAAATATATGGTATGAATTTTTTGTTGCAATTCGAGTTAAAGATAATAAATTTACTCATTAATAGAGGTATAGTTACTGTCATCTAAACTATTTAGCAATAAGAATAGTATAAAAAGGTACTATAAGAACTTCAAAAACAAATTGCGGTAAAATTACATTTAAAAATAATTTGGGGTAAACTATATATATGTTTATGATTTTGAGTTATTTAATATATTGAAATAATATTAATATCTCAAATTACTATTCAAAAAAGGGATTTAAATCTTCATTGAATATATTTTATTTTAATAAACGATTTTTAAAGCATAATTTATACTAGTTATTTGTTTTATTCAACTCTAAGTCAGGATTTAGCTGCCTACAAGCAGACCAATATTACAATAATGGGATGTTTAGTAAGAGTGATTCAGGAAAGAAATAGAAAACTTGAATGAAGAGTAAGATGGATAAGTTAGCAAATTATTTTGAGCTTTTATTGTAAGGGATTGTAACTTATCAATTTATGTTTTACGAGTGTAATTGAGAATTTTATATAACCTTGAGTTATGATTTATCTAAATATATCTTTAAGTTTTATTATATAATCTACCTTAAATTACATAGTATGCAATATCTTTATACTGATTTATGTTGATTTTTTATTTTAATTTAGACGAACTTCAATAAGAAGTCATAAATAGAATCATGAAGGACATGTGCTCATTAGAAATTATCAATTATACTAATTAATAATTGATCTGTTTTATTAATAATAAAAATGTAATCAACCAATTATATTAACACATGACATTAATGAGTTCGAAACAAATTTATGACAGAGAACGAGATTAAAACCATTTTAAAATATAGCATTAATATAGGAACATTATTATTAAATTAAAAAGTTAATAAAAGGATGAAGGAACAGCTCGAGTTTTCGAACACGAGAACAAAGTATCTCATACCTCCTGTTAGTATCGACGTCTTTAGTCTCCTCGAAGACATAGACAGTAGTATCGATGACACAGTTACAACATTTAATTTAATAATTAAGAAAAATGAAAGAAACTCCAAATGTGGGCTCAAGATGTTTGTTAAAACTACTTTGTGCCATACTAAGCTTCCATCATACAGAAAATCTTGTATGTAATACTAGAGACTACTAAATAGGAAATATAGCTGTTAGAAAATTCTTAACAATTAAATAATTAAGAATTTTAATAAGAATTATTAAATTGTGGTAAAAATTAATAATTAAATAATAACCTTCCTTATAAGAAGAATCTTGTCCAGAGTAGTCACTAAGTGAAACCCAATCAACCAACGAAAGTACAAACCAATAAAGTATGACCTAAGAATTAAATACAAAAACCAACACAAGCTAAGAAGAAGATATGAGAAAATTCACTGACTTCTACTAACTTCAAAATCCCAGACCCAAGTTTAGTAACATAGACATGAGTTCTGATGAAGCAAAACTCTTACCGGTTTTAGAGGCTCTCTCATACCCTAAAACCATAGCATATGAATGTTAGAAATTCATAAATGATGCCGTAGCCGGCAAAGTAAACCAAGATCAAGTAAAGTCATTCCAACAAGTTATATGGAAACTTATAAATGCAGGTCACACATAGACCGCAAAGATCTTCATTGGTATAATGGTTGAAAAAGTTGAAGTATTCCCCTAAAAAACAACAACTCCTGATATATACGACATATATGTAGGGTCCATAGCAAAAACGATAATGACAACAAAAGTACATTAAACGACAAAGCTTTGAAACTTATGAACACAAAAGTGATAAGAGAGGAATACATAAAGGCAGTTAACTATCCCAAACTGCTAGGGTACTTGAATAAATACTCAAAGAAAGGTAAAAAGAAAAGAATTACGTTAGACATGTTTAGGATGAAAAAGGATTATCCATCTTAATAAAAATATGTCCGAGTAAACCTACCAAACGGCATATACGAAGTCGTGGTAGAGGAAATAATGCTGAAATCAGCAACTCTTTATGAGCAGGGAAAAAGACCCAATACATAAAACTTAAAGCTGAAGTAAATATTAAATATCCTCAAAGATGCATTCCTAATCAACATAGATCCATAAGATGACAATAGGGAAATAAAACGACTTGGTGAATACTTTATTCATAACTCATTTGTCCAAGATTCCACAATACTACTATAGTGCCTAGGAATAAAAATAATTGACATGATAATTAGAGATGACCATGTGTCTTTTGAGATTACTTACTATCACAGTGAACTCCTGTAAAATGTATTTGAAAAGATCATAGAAAATACAAAGACAAGGACTGCAGAGTTCAGATAAGTGATAACTTAGTGAAAGCACAGGTAATTAAAAAATCAACAATGTAAAATAGTAGCTAGTCAAGGAACTTGAATACTAGCTTTAACACAAACTTTAGCACAAACCAGAGAAAGCAAAGCTTAGCAAAGATAAATTATCCACCTACACAAAGAGAACAATATGTGAGAGGAGGAGGACAACAAAGAGGCAACTACAGAAAAAGAGGAAACCAGAATAGAGGAAGAGGTAACAATGGAAACAGACCAAACCTAATAAACGAATATCTTAATTGGACCGATAGAGGTCCTAGAGATACATCAATTAACAAAAGCTTCACTAGAAGATGAAGGAAATTTTAATTCAGACTTGTTGTAGTTTGAATAACCATTTATATTATGAACGATATACACCATTTTATGAATGTATGTTAAGAGTGTGGAGCCTTAGCTCACCTACACTATAATTTACCATAATTTAAACTTTAATTTAATTTAATATTGGAACATTTTATATTTCAAAGGACATGCATATATACCCAATAAATATTCATATTACTTGTAATATTTATAAATATAATAGCATTAAGTGAGGAATTAATTACAAGCTGCTATACTATGGTTTTCAATAAGCCGTAATTTAAAGGGCCACACTTCGAATATTTTCATGATTAAAGTCAGAGAGAAGTTAGAAATATAGGCTCATGATCAATATGTCGTATATTAATGATATTATTACTCATTTATATGTGAAATATAGGTAATATGCAGATTTGCTCAATTTGCAGTCCAAAATACATTAAGAGCAAATGATAATAAAAGGAATTATAAAATTATGAGAAACTCGTAAAAATTAATAGTTGAAAGGAAAAGTAGAAAATTAGGAAAACAAAGAAAGAATGTTTAATGTATATAAAATAATTTTTAAGTTGAAGTTAAAAGAATAATTATATTGTATAGAAATTACAGTTTAAAATTAATTAGATTGATTAAATATTCAAAAAACACTATTTTAAAATTAGTAAATATTAAAAAGTCATATCTTGGATATTGATATAATTAATTAGCATCAAAATACAATTATATTGCAAAGTTAAAATATAAAAAATTATGCTATTATTGAAAGAAAATTCATTGATATTATTATTAAGAGATGAATATAATTAAAAAGCAAATAAATAACTTATCTAATATTATTATCACAACCAAAGTTCAAAAAAATATTCATTTCTTCTTACCTCCTTTCCAAACAATCTACTATTGTTAAAAGTCCTCAAAATATTTAGATATTTTTTTTAAATGTTCGAGTTGAAAAATTTGTTACAACTAAGAAAATGTAATTAAAAAACAAAAATGATAAAAACATAATAATTTATAAATATAGTCAAATATAGTTAAAATAAGCAAAATAAAGATATTAGAAGAGTATTGAAGGGTTTTTTAATTTCATGAGAAATATAATTTTAAAATAAGGATCCTAAATCTTGTTCTATTTTTTTCAAAACATAAGGTAACTAATAAAAATAGGAAAAAAAGGAAGTGATTATGGTTTTATGAGTCTATCTTAGAAGACTGATACATTGAAACATTTCTAAATAAATACACAAAGAGATACCGATAAAGGCCTTCAAAAATCGATGATTTTAATCGAACCCCATAATCCTTGGTATCAACTTCGAAGATCCATGTATTATGAAATAGTTAATCATTAATGCTACAAAGTGTCTCAACTAATTTTGAAAAGCTCATCTTTCAGATGAGTATCTTTTTAGCCTCCATAGGTCACCAATATCTGAGTGCCTAATCAAGCGTTTACCAATGATGTGGCTTTTATAGTGAGTTTCATAAGATTGATGCTTGCATGTAACGCTAAGAAGGAGAGGTCACAGGTAAGTTTAAGTATGCAAACTAGATTTCACGACCTCCAAATAGCCAGGAAAGTCATTTTAGTCATCCATAATATGGCAAGGCAACATGATCAAATCATAGTCACAACTCTAAACAGTAATAGTGTCAAATGATGATGATAGGATAAGTGGTCGCATTTATTATTATGATTTAGTCTTTTTAATATCTCTTTATCCTTTTTCTTAAATCTTACTCTCATTTGATCAATTTTAGATGCACTTATAATAATATTTTTTAATGACATTCATTCCAATTTGTAAATCAATGAATCTCAATATTATTATTTGAATCATAGAACGGTCTATTGACATACTAATCGTTATCAAAAATTTTTTAGTATATTTAGACTCACCACATTTTTGAGAATTAATTTTTCAATTTTTTTATCATTCTTTTTTTTCATTATATCTTCATTACTTAATAACTTCAATTTTTAATATTTAACATTAAATTATTATTCTTTGATTATATTAAATAGATTATTATATTCCTTTTAATTTTATTTCAAAAACTATAAATTTATTAAATTTAGCTTTCTTATCGAAATCCTGGTCTACTGTTATTTATATAATTCATTTTTAATATTTTTTTGATACATTAATAATATTCATTATACTTAAGTTATCATATACTTTGATATAAGTACATTTTATTTATGATTATATCATTCTATAATTTGCTACTTATGTCAATATTTATTATGTTTTACATTATTAATCTTAATAGCATGTATGAATCTCTTGCTTTATTTATTCGATCACATACTTTCATGTGATATATCGTCCAAAAAGACTTTATAAATATTTTGTATTAATTTTTACAATCAATATTTATAAATTGTCCTTCCATAAACGATTGTCATTGCAGTGCCTGAACATTCTTTGTTATGAATCTTTTATTTCTTTTTTGTAATTCTCCTTCTTGTTTTCTAATTACTATGTTTATCTTTTTATAGTTTTAGCCGTTATTCAATTTAACATTTAACCTTTCAAAACCAATTCTCTTGTTATTTCTCCGACATTATTATGTACTAGAGCTTGGATACATTTTAAAAACTTTGTTTGGGATATTCCTTGAATTATTTTTCTTTAATTAACGCTCTATCTCTTTAATATCCTCTATCTCTTCAACAATTAGGCAGCAGCTAGTGGAGTGTATTTATATAAATAAATGATCTGATATATGCCTTCATAATGGTGTTACAAACAGCAGGATTGGTTATTTAAGTTAGTTAATTTTTAATAGATTTCTATCTATCTCATAGTATTTTTCCATATATTATTCAAGAAAGTATTGTGAGTTGAGACACTGCGAATATTCAATCTGAAATTTTGTCTTTTTCATTATCTTTAATACTTCTATTTAGAATTATCTTTCAATATTATATACATTAAACATTATTTTAATTATTACTATTATTTTATTAACATTTGTAAAAAAATAAATATATTTAATAATTAAATCTATGGATAGACTTAATTATCTTTGATTTCAAATTTTAATATATTTAAAATGGTTATAAATTGGCAAAATATTAGTGAGGCTACGTCAATCTACAAATATTTGAAATAAAATAATTATTTATATTAATTTATTTATAAAAACAGGGTAATGGCCCCCTGGGGGGGGCCGCTAAAAAATTTTTTCTCATTCTTATAAAATGTTCTGAAAATGATTAAAACATCAAAGTAACATATCGTAAAGCATGAATTAAGTCTGAAATGACTTTTCCAATGAATCTAGAGCAACCCATATCAAAGTAACATTTCACATTAACATCATAAAATCATTAGATTTTTAATAAAATTAAATTTTTTTTCTGAATATTTTATGATTGATTTATTTGCAATTTCACTAATTTTATTTCTAATATAACGATTAACTGTTATTATAGTATAAAGAGCTTTTTAGTAATGTTGCCAATTAGATAATTATACTTCAATCATTATTTTTAAATATTTTATAACAGTTAATCGTTATCTCAGAAATAAAATTAGTGAAATTGCAAATATATCAATCATAAAATATTTAGAAAAAAATTTTAATTATATTAAAAATCTAATGATTTTATGATGTTAATGTGAAATGTTACTTTGATTTGGGTTGCTCTAGATTCCTTGGAAAAGTCATTTCAGACTTAATTCATACTTTACGATATGTTACTTTGATGTTTTAATCATTTTCAGAACATTTTATAAGAATGAGAAAAAATTTTTTAGCGGCCCCCCCCAGGGGGCCATTACCCAAAAACAGAATATTTTACAGACAATATAACAGAGGTTATGAGTTTATGTTTTATAACACCTGAATTCTTATAAGAATTAGATTGCTTTTCTGCTTAAGTAATTAGCTATTCTTGATGAGATGTTGTCAAAATCGCATTAATCACTAAGGAAGACTGTCTTTTTAATGTTCAATCATAAACTACATCAATTTGCGTTTATAGACAAATTATTGTCTTTAGGACTATTAAGTATATATTTTACATATTAAAATAGGTTATCAACGTGAAAAGTTATTAACTTAATTAGTAATATTATAGCGACAGTAGTTCTTGTTTGGAGAATAATGCAACTTATAAGCATATGTTAAACAGTATTGGCGATTATCTGCTTCTTCAAGCTACTCCCTACTCTGTTACTATTATTAGTCCTTCATATAAAACTTTATTGTCAGCATGTATTTGTTTAATAAATTTATTATATGCTCTCAGCGTCTTTATTGCTAACTATTCTTTCTTGTAAGTTTTGAATTAGTTTGACTCTCCTAACCAAATCTATGCTTTCTACTGGTCCATCTGTAGGTTTACTTCTCTTTACTTATGCATCCTCATAGAAGTTATGATAAATGTCAGATTTTAATAAATTATATATGGGAGTAATTGTTTTCTATTTTATTTATAAAAATCATAAATTCAGCCAAATATTAGAAATCTAAATATTCAAAATGCTAAAACCGAGATATATATATATATCATTTATTGTTCATAGTTATTATTAATTATAAAAACTCAAAATAATTTAATTTCTCAATGGATTCTGATTTGGGTTATTCAAGATATTTAGTGATAGGTTTATTTTAGTTGATATATTTTACTATTGCATGTATGATTTTTAAAAATCATTGGATAAACCCCATTAGAATATAAATTTTTAATTGTCCTTCATTTGAATTAATCTATTTATTTTATTATATTTAATTTTGGCTAGCTATCACGAAAAATTTGAAAGAGATAGCTTGTCAAATTTGTTATTATTATATTTTAATAATTAATATTTCGTTTATCAAACATTCATAATATATAATAATTTAAACTTATTAATTTAATTTTACTAAAGCTACTAATTTTTCATGTCCATAACTCAAGTCTCTGCATTTATCAACTGGTTGCCGAAAGAAGTGAAGTTAGGTCTGATATTGTTAGGTCTGGCGAACACTTCTAGGTTGGGTCTATCTGGGGCCATTTGCTATATGAAGTCATAAATTTCCTTGGGCTTCTCGGAGTGCTTTCCTACTTCAGAAAAGATGGCATTATCAGTCACATGATACTTGAGCATGTCAGTGACGTAACCTTTTTTCCCTATGAGAAAGCTCTCTTTATTATGGGCAGTGTACATGCCAGATCCTTTATGTAGTTTATGATTTTTTGTCAATTTGATCCATCCACCTTTCTCGACTTCATCATAGCCATGATCTTTGAAGAACTGTCTTGCAACCTCTTTCTTTTGATTTACAAACCACATTATGAGAATTGCCCTCTCTTGTACTAACTCTATAGGCATCTTAAAAATTTCCTCATCAGACACGGTACCATAAGGAACTCCTTATTTTATTCTGTATGTAGAGTCTATAAGTACTACTACACAAAGTTTGCCATACCTTACCATAGCGTCATTTGCAATGAGCTCCCACATTTTATAATCATTTATATCTCCCTAGAATATGACAGGCTCAGTTACTGTTTTGTATTTGATTTAATAATTTTTTTGCTTTTTTTTATAAGCTTGTACCCATCTGTGACATCCGTTTCTACTTTTGCTGGGCATTTAGGGAATTTTTAATTTGAGCTATCTTCTCTCTTTTTTGTTATTACTTTAGTTTTATTATTATTAAGCTTGCAAACACTTTCATGTCTTTTACAGTTGTAAGCTCTCTTCTTATCCTTCCCACTGTGTTGACATGTACGTTCCTAAAGCTTTATCTTGTCCCTTGCTACCTTATGGACCTCCTTGTGATAGTTAGACTGGTGAACTTCTAGTGAATTTAAGCTCATGAGAAGTTGGTGACTCACAATAATTGCATATACACTTCTCACACTTGACAACCTTTTTCGTTTAGATGTTCTTTTGCATTTTGTTCTAAAGTATTTTTTTATTCAAAGTTCTATTCATGCTTTAGCTATTTTACTATACTTTTGATTTGAATATTGGAGTGAGTAGAAACTTAGGACGTCCAATTTTTTTGAGTATAAACTTAGGTTCAGATTTTTAAAAGGGTTTAATGGTTATAGATTCTATCTTAACACTATGCAATAAAACCATTTTGTTTTTTATATTAATTTTACTATAATTCTATAATTACTATATTATCATGATTAAAATATCAAGAAGTATTAAAAATTATATAATTTAATAAGACTTTTAAATAAAATTAGGTTTATTAGCAAGTGATGGCATGAGTGGAAACTAAGTAACAATTATTTTTATAATTATGTTTAATTATTGAACTATAATCTCCAAACTTATTTTATAGGGAGAATAAAATTACTTTAGTAAATGTACTATGGCTTCTTGACTTTAATTAAATCATAAAGGTAAGTAGAAAATTTATCAATTAATTCAAATAACTATTGGTTATTATAAAACTATTCTACAATAAGTAAGTATAGATGTGTTCCACCTCTAGAATTTTAGTAAAATATAAAAATTGTCTTAAAATAGGAAAAAAAATGAGTTAAAAATTAGAAAGCCAATTTTTTTGAGTAGAAACTTAGGTAGTCTAAATAAGAGTTCAAATAGTAAGTAAATTAACCTTTTTGTAAAACCCCATGATTCTATTAAGAATAAAATTAGGGTAAAAATAGATGAAAATGAAGAAATTGCAGATAAAGATACTTACGAGTGGTTGGTTGAAGAGTCCTTGTTATCTTATTGGTTTAAATTTTTAGAGATGACCAAAAATTAATTTTGATTGGTAGAGATGGTTTTCGTTTTAAAGTTTAATGATCCTACTATTGTTTTTAATATTGCTGGAATCAAATTTAATTTCTGATCAGTTAATAATCTTTAATCAATATATTATTCTAATTATTTCTATTCAAGCAATTAAACTTGATCTGTTTATTCTTAACACCTTATTTCAATTCTTAATAGAATCATGGGGTTTTATAACTAATGGACACTGATAAAATTTGTAATTCTCAAAATTATATTAAATTTGTATATTCACAACTAAGGAGGCTATGGAGGAGTGGTATCCTCTTATATTAATTACATTTATTTTATATTACTAATAAGTTTTAGTTATTATTAAAGCTAATGCTTTTTATGATTATTAGCTTTCGTAAAGTTCTATGTAATTTCTGGTCAGCATGTATAGCTAAGGCTCAAGCCTAAATTTCAGCTAAGTATACTTATTTTAACTCATGAATCAAACTTTATAACAGAATAATTAATTTATTTCGTTTAATATATCTTTTTAATCATAGCCCATAGAGAGCATAGACGTCCATTGTCATGACATCAGAGAATTTTAAAATAAATTTAGGTCGAAAAATGACTGGATAAATTTTTTGCGTTTCAACAGTAAGATACTATTATTAACACTTTTTGAGAGGACCTTTTGCCCAACGATGACCATGTTACCATGAGGTTCATTAAGGACTTTTTAGCTGGCGAAAAGCTCCTTTTGAAATCTGGAGAGGCTGTATAGTTGAACGTTCCATTCTATGAAGAACTTTCAGAAAAGAAGTTTTTTAAACAAATTCAAGAAGACCCATAAATCATGAAATTCTTGAATAATAACCCAGACTATCATATGCTACCTGATAGAAAATACTTCGATTGGGTCTTGGGCATCCTTCATACAAACTATATGTCCTCCCTCATAAAGCATGCAAATAGGTCAAGAAATCTAAGCGACACCATGGAGGAAGAAAAAGAAAAAATCCTTATAAAGGATGAAGTATATCGACAGCTATAAGGAGAGCCATTTTTTTCAAGTAAGATTTATTATATTTAATAATTTATAATAAGAGTCTAAAGGCAAGCCCTCTCTATGCTAAAAGCTAAAATCAAGACATCGCTAACAAAAAAAGAAGAGGGAGTACCATGAGATTTCAGCGACTTTTTCACAATATAAGTCTAATATCGAGGGTAAGAGACCAGTGAGTGCCTAACTCAGAGACACTATCATGACTCAAAAGTCACTGTCAGAAAGGGTACCCGAAAATGATTTCATTGAATGAACCATGATTATTTTGCTGTTATTACTGCGTTCAGTATTTTATTTTTGCTATATATTTTTTATAGAATAATCCATCTTGTTTGAAGTCTCTATTGCTTATTTAATAAAGTTGATATGCTAAGTCCCCCCACTTTAAAGTCATTTTATATCATCTGCCGTTTGTAATTTTTCTTTATTTGGGAGAAAACTTCCTTAATTCAATAGAACTCTGGCGAGTATGAGGCGTCAAACAAGCAGCTCCAGTTGTAACTTTTTATTTTATTCTGAACAGTCTTGCTATGGTGCCCACTTAGATTGTCCCAAAAAATTGCAACATCTTGTTATTGATTCTAAATGTGAAGATAGTCAATCATAGCTACAGTGTCAGCTGAGTTGATAGATTTTTATATTATAGAATAAACCTCCAGCCCGGCTTCCATGCTTATCCCCCAACAATGGCTGCGAAAGTCTTCAGTTTTAAGCCTACTTTTTAGATTTTTTAGTTTTATTTTGGCCTTGCCCATGCATGCTACTCAACCTAGTTAGGTTTAAAAATAACCTCGTCATCGTATATAATTTTTCTATTCTGAGCTACCATATCCAGAATTCGAGCAAACTTTTCTTATCGTTATTATTAAATAACATATTGTTTAGACTTGCTTATATTGTAGGTGCTTCTCAGGAATGTGATGTTTTTTATTGTGGGAATTTTTTATGGAAAAGCTTTGCCCTTGTATGGAGAGATAGCCCTTTCTGCTCATCCAATGTTTATTCACGACTAAGTAGTTTATATGATGTGCTTGCAACTTTTACTTTTGTTTTTCTTGCCAGTCATAGCTTAGGTTGGTAGCTCACTCTACCTTGAGTACACCTGTCTGACATATCTTATGGATACCCTTAATACGTTTGAAATATCTTTCATTGTGTGAACCAACATAGGCTTTGTTTTAGGCTTAGTCGTTCCATATCTGAAAACAAGATATAGCTATCAACTTTATCTTTGTTTGAGGGGTTGAGAGTAATTTCATTCTAGTGCAAGTTTTATTAATAGATTTATTAAATTATTATATTTCATAAATTATATATCATGATTGCTTAATTATGTTATATATATTTTAAAGTTTAGATTATTCTTCATTATGAAATATTCTCCCAATCCTAAAGTGTGATTTTTTAGTAAAATGTAATAATAGATTTGGTTATTAGGTAAGTGAACTTTTATTTTATGTAAATAGACTTCTATTTTTTTATAAAATTTATTTGAATAAATTCTTTTTATATAAACCAAGTAAAATTAATAGATTTTAAATAAATTCATTTTCATTCGCTTTTATATATATATAGCATATATTTATGGTTTATAAGATTTTAAATAGAAGTCTATTTACATAAAATAAAAGTTCACTTACCTAATAACCAAATCTATTATTACATTTTACTAAAAAATCACACTTTAGGATTGGGAGAATATTTCATAATGAAGAATAATCTAAACTTTAAAATATATATAACATAATTAAACAATGTTTGATAAACGAAATATTAATTATTAAAATATAATAATAACAAATTTGACAAGCTATCTCTTTCAAATTTTTCGTGATAGCTAGCCAAAATTAAATATAATAAAATAAATAGATTAATTCAAATGAAGGACAATTAAAAATTTATATTCTAATGGGGTTTATCCAATGATTTTTAAAAATCATACATGCAATAGTAAAATATATCAACTAAAATAAACCTATCACTAAATATCTTGAATAACCCAAATCAGAATCCATTGAGAAATTAAATTATTTTGAGTTTTTATAATTAATAATAACTATGAACAATAAATGATATATATATATATCTCGGTTTTAGCATTTTGAATATTTAGATTTCTAATATTTGGCTGAATTTATGATTTTTATAAATAAAATTGGTAGTTTTTGGTTTGTAACAGCCCACTCTTTTTTTCTTCGTATATTTTGTTGATTCAATATTCAAAATTGCTTAAAATATTTAGTTGTAGTAAAGAATATGAAAAATAAGATGAAAAAAATGCATATGCATTTAATAATTTAATTGCAGGATTTAAAAATTGTAACAGCAAACAACATTTCACTCATAATAGCAAGCATTATTTTACAATAAAAATATTCACTAGAGAGTTGTATATTTTTAGAATCTTTTATTTCTTATCAATGATAACTATTACATCTTTGTTTCCTCTGCTGTACTCATCATTTAGATTGCTATTCAAATACTTTGTTTAAAATAATATCGAACTTTATCAAAGTTGAAATAATGTAGTCTTAGTAATTTGAGAGTCTAACGCTTCTTAATTCTATG
>ARYC01008969.1:0-20822 GCA_000711775.1 Oxytricha trifallax | reverse complement strand
AGCAGTAAATCTAAATATTACTCATCATAAATAGACCCTAAATTTCGCTAATTTCTATTTCTCATTTTGCAAATTGCCCTAATTTCTCTACTAACCCCAATAAGACCCCAACTATACCCTACAAATCAAAGCACTTATAAACCTCACTAAGGGGTTTTGGGGTTTTGATTCAGATACTCATTTTTCTCAAATGTATGAAGTTATTGAACTAAATATAATTGAATTAGAAGTCTATTTTGGCTTTTTTTGTTTGAGTTTTAATTCGAGTTTTTATTTCAGTTTAAATAGTTTAATTTACAATTATGAATGCAATACTCTTCATATGAACATTGGTATCTCGGAAATTATATAACTTTTAAATGTAATAAATTCTATCGATCAAGTAAAGGTTGCCTAAGCAGTTTAACTGGATATTTTTTTATTAACTATTTTAATATATTTGTAGATACTAATCCTCTGCCCTTCATTTTAGGAATAATAAAATTTCAATATTTTCAAATTATTATATTCAAAATTAAAGAAATAAAAACAAAATTAATCAGGCATTTATGGCGTTAAATAATTATAAGTCAAATTCTTGTACTAATTTTTCATTTGTAAATTTTAATGACAAATAAATACTCAATAAAGAGACCCATTCTATTCATCAGTCGATAACATTAATAAAAATTATAATATAATAATGGAACATATTGTTGTATTTGTTTTCATATGTCATGATTATATTATCGAGAGCTTAGTTTAAGACTTTCAACATACTTTTTATATGAATCTATTTCTAATGCATTTTATTCCTTATGATTGAAAATAGTCACCTTTTAGAATTAAAGATTCGAAATGTATTATGAAGAGCAGGGTCTATATAATTCCAAAGATTTGCTTTGAGGTAATTGAAATCTAATTTATCTAAGATCTATATAAATCAACTCAATTTTATCACACTTCTATTTTCCATATCCAAATAGCTAGGTTATTCATCATTTCATGAATAACCAAAACCCCAAAACTCCTTCATAGTTTGATTGAGTTTTTGATTGATAAAAGTAGACTGTTAGTGCATGCTTTATTAGGTTTTTTGATAGGGTATATGTAGGGGATTAGTTGTTTTAATATTAGTAATTAAGTCTGTATATATATGACAGTGAGTATGTAGATCTGCTGTTTAAGTTGCGTTATGGATGTGATGATTATCGTTAATAATTTATACTTATTCTAAATTACACGCATCTATAGCAAGACAACTCGATAAATCTCCTGCAACTGTTATGTTACACTTTCTATTAGCAGTGAATTTAAAGAGAGACCATCTTAATTCTAAGCTGAAAAGACCTCGTAAATTTTAGCAGCACAACATCTCTGCTTAATTTACAGACATCACATATAAAAAGTATGTAATATCTTACAAGAGAGTGATTGACTTTGATTTTACATTTAATAAGGATAATTTAAATTTTATAATCTATTAAATTCAGAGAGTTTAAAAGCCTAATATTAAGCTCATAAACGCTAATGAGGCAATAATTACATACAATACATTTACATCAAGGTCTTGGTATAAATGATATTGCAGCATAGAAGTATATGATTAAAAGACTAAGATTTAAAATCATGCAATACTTGGTGGAATAAGCGAAGATAATGGCATCGAGACTTATGTTATTCACCTTCGTTCTAGAAAGACTGAATAATACATAATGTTCTTATATTAACTCACAGATAAATACGCCGAATAAGAGATTATTCTATTTGTAGATAACTTGTCATTTCGTAAAGCTAAACACTCAAGGAAAAATATGAAAGATTATACATATCACATTTATTTAATGGTCCCTACATTCCTTTGTTCAATAGAGTCTAGTCATTAATGGGGTTATTGAAATGCTACTACAAAAAAATGCTGCTCTACAATCTCATGCATGATTTGAAGATAGACAGACTCTATTTTATTAAGAGTACTGCTAAGAGAATGAGCTATGATAAAATTAAAGTATGCGCAAAAGAAGGGAGATTTTGTGTTTATAAATTAGTTTTAGACTTAAACGAATGAATAAGTTCACATATAAAATTTGGCCGTAAAGTATTTGGCTTCTCTTTCTTTTATTCCTCTTAAGGCTTGCTTGAGCCTTTATTTCTTCTGTTAGTGCAAGCTCCGAATCTATGTTCATCTCGTCTGACTTCAATAAAACTATGAAGAGTCTCTTACTCAAGTCATGCTTTGCTATTTCATATAGAAGCAGTGCCATGTTTTTCTATAAAGTTAGAGGACTAAGCTTATTTGAGAAGAAAGGATGCTTTTGAATTCCTACAGCCAGGTATTGCTTATTTTAATACTTTGCTTCTCCTATACTTCAGGAGTGATGCTTTAGCGTTTCCTGGAAGCTTCATGAATTACTTCATTTAAGTATTCAGGTATCAGAGTTCAAAGAACACCAAAGAAGAAATTTTTTCTGGCAACTTATTAGAGAGTTGCCGCTTGATGGAAGGTATAGAGCAACATCTGTATCACTCATTGCGTCGTCATTTAGGTTTTTCACTGATATTTCAGGGTAGTTAGGAATTTCAATCATCCTAATTTCATTATTCTTAAAAGTTTTTATCTCTTCGCCTAACAATACATTTAAGAATGAGATTTTTGTTTTCCTTCCTAAGTTTTCAAGAACAATTCTACTATAGTAGTATAAGTATTAACTTAAAGTTTACCTTGCTAAACCAAGTATATAAAGATATCCTCTTTAGTCGAAATTTTCTTATTAAATCTTGAGATTAAACTCTCTTAATTGCATTATTCATAGACTCCATCTTGCTTCCTCTTTCTAGAAATGTTAATGAAAATTTAAATTTTGGATATCCATTCTAAGCTTATTAAAATCTTACTACTAAATAGGGAGGACCTAGGAGGTAAACCTAAATCAGATAAATAAATAAAGATGGAGGAACTTTTCCCAAATTTCAGAATTTGACTTCCATTATTATCAAACTTTCTCCATTAAATTGCTCCTAATAATAATTAATATAAAAAGGTGGTGCTCCTATTTTATTTAAAACTTAATTAGGAGGTTAAATTAAAGTTCATAACCTTATTAGGTGGTAGATTAAACAAAGTTAATTTTAAAAATAACTCTCCTAAATACGCGAGAACAAATTTAGGAGCACCACTAAACTTCACAAAACATATTAATGTTCATTATAATGTATAAAATGAGTGAATTAGATTATAAATTAAGTCAAACTTTAGAAATGTAAACCAATGTCCAGCACTCTGTTCCTATTAAACCTCTCTAAATCTTTGAGAATATTCTCTTAATCGTGTATACAGCAGAATTTAAACAGCTTATTAAATAATTTATACTATTTATAAAATGAGCTGCAACTTACTTCGAAAGCGGTATTGCTTGGCATTAGCCACCAAAAACTTTCTTTTCATAAATCAAAAGGAAATTGAGACTTGTGATGCTTTTACCTAGTACGAACCTGAAATTCTCTAACCTTAGGTCTTAAACTTTGAATAAAAATTTAGTTATTAAATAGAAATGCAGAGCCAACAAATTCAATGCGAAGCACAAATAAAAATGGTTCAAATGGAGGAAAAGAAAAAGAAGTAAAGTCATTCATTACTTTCCCTGTCAATTAAAACTTTTCTTGGCCTTTGCTTGACTTTAGCTGATCGAAACTATTGAATTCGTACTTGGTACATTTTACAAAATTCTATGTAGATTTAGGGATAATTCTGTTTAGATTTTTTTGGTGCCTTGGTGAGCTTCCTGAACCAGTTTTTGTGGAGGAAAATGAACTGATAAGGCTTAATAGAACATCCTTCCAATTCCAGGTACAATTAGTAAAAGTCTTTATGGAATTGAGTAAGTAATAGCAACAAGTTCAATAGGCTAAAGCTAGAAGACAGTACTTAAGGGTAAAAGAAAAATTTTAGTCGTCATCAGAAGGAATGATTACATTAATGTGAAAAGTATTAGAAGAACTTCCCTTAAAAATCTCCTCCCAAGTGTCATATTTTAGAGCAACTTTCTAACAAGCCAAAGCTCTATATTAAGCATGATAAGATAAATGGAAAATATTTCTGCCCCATTGCAATAAGCAATATTATCATTCAAGGGATTTAAAAGTACGCCTATAAAACCATGATGGCAAGAAGTTTGAAGTCATAGATCTTGAGAATGGTGAGGTCTTCCTTAAAAAATGAAAGTCAAGTGACCATTTAGAATCTTTTGAACAATTGTTAAGAAAGAAATTAATCTAATTAAAGCAGCGAGAAACCTCCCTGCCTCTGAGATAGAAAAAATCACACTTAAGATTTAAGCTTTGAAACTTCCAATATTGAATATAATTGACCTATAAGAGTGTAATGAAAGTTATCTTATCCTAGATAAATTTGAAAAAAGGTCATAACAGATAAATAGTTCACTTCCAAGATATATCCGTTAAACTACTTCAAATGCGATGACAAGTTTTAAATGGAATTCGTAAATGAATACCCAGGACTTACTAAGTCAAGAGATTGACACAGATTTAAAATAAAGTTCGATGCTATTCTACTTCTTCAAGATCATGTAGCTTTTCGTCTCCTTTTATACTAAATAACTTTTAGAGACTACATTTAATATTAAAGGATTTATAATAGTTGCAACCATACACACTTTTGCTGCAGCTGCTTTAACTTATAGTGTTTTAAGTTTGATTGAGATAATATTATTATGATAGTATTAAAGCTTGATTTTTTGTTGATTTAAATTTTTTATCTTCGAGAGTCATTGTTTAAAACAGTGTCTCTCAAAGAATTTCAAAGCATAAATAAGTCAATGTTAAAAATACTCATATATTAACTTGTCTAATAAAATATTTTTTTTTCTTTTTTAACTTAATTACATCATTAAGAATATAGTCATAAATCTGTTAGGATTCTTAGGATGCCTTATTTGGATTCATTAATTTAAACTTAGTGGTAAAAAATGATATTTTAACTTAAGATAGAAAAATGTTCTAATTCTATTAGGAATTGTCGTATTTCCTTTTAGATATCGAGAAATTTATTTTTAAAAAATGAAAAATATTGACAAAATGTTGATAAAAAATTTTGATATTTTAAATCCTCAAGAGACACTGTTTTAAACGATGACTCTCGAAGTTCATAATCATCAATATTTATATTGATTACAAAAATTAATTATTATAGCCATTAGATGGCATTGAGTCTTATTTAAACAAAACCCAATAGTTTACTTGAAACATTGTGATTTTTGACAATTTTTGTTTCTAACGAACGAAGACTCATTAAATGACATTCTTTTAGATAATTAAAATGGTTTACTTAATTAAACTAATATACTTCATTTATATAAAATAATAATTAAGTTAATAAAAGAATAATAATAAATACATTATATTTTTACTAAGTATTAATAATTATATTAAGTATCTAATTGAGGAATCCTAATATTCCTTATGTAATTAGTCATAAATCTATCTTTATTTATCATTATTTCTATATCGTTTGTTTAGGGTCCCTTTTTATCATAAATAATATTTTTTCATCCACAAATAGTGGATAAGTGATAAAATTGTGAATCTCTTTTCATAAAAGAACAATGTTCATAAAATCTATATAGAATTGTAAAAGTCTATATAGATTTGCAAATCATAATATATTCTAATATAAACTATTATAAAAACATGATAACATTTTAAAAATATGTACTATAAGATATTAATCATGTCCTATATTAAGACAATAAATTATTAATATATACATAGTTAAAATTATTAATGCATTATTAGTTTATATAACATAATTAATATTGATTTATATGAATTTCACTAATTTATTATTAGTGAAATTCATATTAAATAATAATATAAATGCGATTAAATATATGAGCCATTTTCATCAGGTTTGAAAATTAATGAATAATACGAAGTTTAGATTTAATAATTAAAAACTTAAATATATTTTAAATTAATTTTAATTATTAAAAAAAATGGAGATTTTCAGATAAAAACTTCCTTATGCCTCCTTGAGCATCATTATTCTAACAAACGCTTGCAAAGGCATTGAAGAGCTGGACACTTTAGGATATTTTCATAGAAATTTAAAGCCTGAGTATATTATGCTTGACTTTTCACCTCTCAGAGTAGTAATGATTGATTTCAATAGATCATTGTGAGTTAAAGCTTTCGGACTTGGTAACGGTAACGGTACTCCTGGATATTTTCCTGATAGGGAGGTTTTCAGAGATTGTGATATTAAGTGGGATATATGGGCTCTATCAGGAATAATTGCTGAATGTGATATGCCAAGAAATGATTACTATAGCTGTAAGAGAGAGAAAGATTCAAATCAAAGAATACAGCAATATCTAAACCTGAATAAAATAAAAGGTAAAATGAGAGATATGGTTGAGTAGATAATCATTAAGCCTAACCATAGAGTTGACCATAAAATATATTAAATTGTAGGTTTGATGGGAGAAATAAAGTATTGAAAGTTGCCTCATGATGCCAAGGTACTGTTAGTGTGAATAACACAAATAACACATCTCTAATGCACACTAATTTAAAATACATTTAAACACTAATTCCCTACATAAACCCTACTAAAACCCTAATAAAGCATGCACTAATTGTCTAAATTTATCAATCAAATACTCATTCAAACTACTGAAGGGATTTTGGGGTTTTTGAATTCTCTTTGATGTTCAATTAAACCTTAGATTTGCAGCAAATTTATCTGTAAACTGCCGATCTTCAAAACTTAACTGTACAATCAAGCTATCATAATCGTAAAATTCAAGTTGATCATTACCCATGCCTATATCATCAAATAAGACTCATCTTCATTATCAATTTCAAATATTAGAAATATTATGTTTTGATTATCTATGTTCTTTAATGATTTTAAGTATTTTAAATGTCTTGGGGTAGTAAGGTGCTTAATTTAAATATTTTCTGATTTTAGCTTTCTTTATTATTATTCCACTTTACTTCCATCAAGCTTGTTTTAAATATAAAATAATTAGCAGTTTTTCATTTTTTTCTTAAAAATAGGCTTCTTTAACTGAAGTATATTATCTATCAATTCCTTTACCTTTCATTAAATTGTTAAGGATCAATATTTTCTTAATCTTGCTTTGCATCAAATTTCAATTTATTCGAATTTAATATTTTCATATCTCTTATTTGCTAAAGAGCAAACTGATTATTCAGGTAGTTCTCAATACGAATGTTAGACTTATTGGGATGGAGAACATTTTAATTATCTCTCAATGAAAATTAAACAACTTCAGTTTTATATTTGCTAGAGTGTTTTAAAAGACTGCACCATAGATCTTTTTGTTGATTCAAAAATTGCGTTAAATTCGTAACCAATATACATCCCTTGCATTTTAATATTTAATTATATTTATTATAACTTGTAATTAAGCAAGTCATCCTTGTCTAGACCATAGGGAAAGATTGATTTTATAATTTAATCAGATTCAGATTCATGGAGTGGATTTGACATATCAATTTCATTGCCAACTAAATCAAATCAATATTTATTCTTAAGAGTAAGTATTTCATCCACTTATCCATATTCTTATTGTTATTCTTAGTTTCATTCGAAATTATTTTCTTAATAAAGAACTTATTCATAATCAAAAGGCGCTTTAATTTCAAAATTAGCTTATTATTCTTACTTTCCCTAATCTATTTCATCATCTTCAATGCTATTTACGATTCTAGGAATTAATTAGTTTGTAGATTGATTGTAGATTAAGCATAATATTAAAAATGTAAAATTTCTTTAATATCTTGAGGTTTGGTATCAATTACACCATTCAAAATAATATTTTAGCAAAATTATATTTCAGTTTTCAAGTAATCGTCTGTGTTTAATCTTATGAATGAATTATGAATATATTTTTCATATATTCTGGGCATTCAAAACCCCAAAACCCCTTAGTGAGGTTTATAAGTGCTTTGATTTGTAGGGTATAGTTGGGGTCTTATTGGGATTAGTAGAGAAATTAGGCCAATTTGCAAAATGAGAAATAGAAATTAGCGAAATTTAGGGTCTATTTATGATGAGTAATATTTAGATTTACTGGTTAAGCTTAGGTATGGTACAAGGATTAATATAGACTAAGCCAAACCTGTACTAAATTATGCAGCAATAGCAAAGTTATTACGCAAGAGTGCCTCAACTGTTAGGTATCACTGCTTGCTAGCTGTTTAGCATTATAACTCTGGTTCTTGAACGCACCCTTAAAGAAAATAAAAGTTCTCTCAGGCTCATATTGACTTTCTCTGCGATTCGAAGACTTTGAAGTATTGGGCACACTTTCCACTAGACCAGCGAGCTTTGATGTTTCATCGCAAGTTTCCTGACATGCGTATCTCTCCTTTGACTTTAGCCAATATTTATAAAAGAAATGGTATTACTTTCAAGACTGTCAACAGAGTGAAGAGAGTGATTGATTTTACAGTGCCATTTTATAGTAATAATTTAAACTATTATGATTAAATGCAGAGAGCTATTACTAGTAACATCAAGTTCATACGCGCTGATGAAGCTGTGTTTACCTTTAACACCTTTATTAATAAGTCTTGGTATAAGAAGTATGATAATATAGAAGTCTACGATTAGAAAATAAAGGTTGTAACTCATGGAATTTTAGCAGGTATTAGTGAAGACTCTGGCTTAGAAAGTTATGTTATTCATCCTCGCTCTATTAAGCGAGAGTATTATATAGATTTCCTACATAAGCTGAGAGATAAATACAACGATTAAGAGATCATCCTGTTTGTTTACAACCTCTCAGTTCATAAGACTAAGGAGTCTAAGAAAGCTTATGAAGAGTTAAACATTACTCCTGTATACAATTTTCCTTACAGCCCTTAATTTAATGAATTGATTTCTACTGGAGTTAAATCAAGACCCACTACAATAAACTGCTGCTATATCACCTAATGCATGACTTGCCTATAGATACATTAGACTTGATTCTGAGTAGCTGCAAGAGAGTAAGCATAGATAAGACAACAGTTTGTGCGAGAGAGGGAAGAATGAATGTTTATAAATAAGTTTTAGATTTAAATGAATGAATAAGTTCTCATATTAAATTAACCCAGAAAGGGATTTGGTTTCTCTTTCTTCTCCTCTTCTTATGGCTTGCTTGGGCCCATATTTCTTCTCTTTGTGCCAGCTCCTGCATCAATGTTCATTTCATCTGGCTTTTAAACATCTTTATAAAGTCTCTTGCTCACTTCATGAATGGTCTAAGACTTTCTCTCTCTGTGAACCTTTGCATGTTCTTTCATTAGAAATATTCCAGTTCCAGGTTTCCCTAAAGAATTATAAATCAAAGCTTACTAGAAAGGAATGGATGCTTCTTAAGCTCTGCGAGCCAGGTCTCGCTTATAAGTATGCCTTGCTTCTTTTAATCTTAGGAGAAATTGAATAGCGTTTCTTGTGAGCTTCTTCAATGATTTCTCTGGGGTAACTCTCTCTTAAAGTGCCAAAAATACCAAAGAAGAAGCTCCTTTCTGGAAGCTTGTTAGAGAGTTGTTTCTTGGTAGGAAGATAAACTACCAACTCTTCATCTTACATCGCATCCTAGTAAAGATTAGTGACTGAAATCTCTGGGTAGTTTGGTATTTCTATCAACTTAATTTAATTGTTTTGAAGGCTTTCTTCTCATCACAGAGTATCGCTTTTAAGAATGAGATTTTGGTACCTTTCATCGTTGGAAGGAATAAACCCACTATAGTATATGATTAAGTATATATCACATGCTTACCATGCTGAGTGAGGTACCGATAGAGATCTTCCTTGCTTCTAAATCTTGAGATCATTTCTTAAGCTTCAACCCTCTTTTGCAGTACTTATATATTCCATCCTTGTTCATTCTCTTGTTTTAATGAATTTCAAATTTTAATATATAGAATTCTGGATCTTACTGTTAAAAATCTTAGTATTAAATATGGGCATCTTATAGGAGGTCAACCTGGTAAGGATACGTGGCGAAAGCTGGCAGAAGCTGTAACAAACTTCAGAGATGGAGCTCCATTTTTATCAATTTAGTTCAATTAAATTAGTACTAAATCTGTTTAAATTTGATTAGTACTGGTACTTAATTCGTTTAAATTTAATTGGTACCAATTTAATAGTACCAAAACTTAATTAGTACCTAGTTTTAATCCAGTGAGGTTTTAATGGAAAAGCTCCAATCTGGTTTAAAAATTAATTGGTACCAGTACCAACCTGAATTTATTCTAAGTTGGCACCAGAATCAAAATTATTAAGAGTAAAATTACAAAAATTATACTTATAAACTGAGTATAAATTTGAAGTCTTAGAGCTTAGATCAAACCATCATTAATGCTGTTGCAACTCCTATATAGTCCAGATATAGCTATAGAGGTTTTAAGAGCTTTATATAGAAATTTAAATTTGAATTTAAACATGGCGGCTAACTTAAATCGAAAAGCAGTTTCTCTTAGCAGTGGATAATCATAGCTAAACTTTGGCTCAACTAAAAAGCCAGATGTTATTTATGTTGAGAGAGAGGTAGAGCTAAGAGCTCTTGAGTTTGAAGCAGAGGTCTTCAAAATAGAAGTATATAACTTAAAGGAGAGAGGAGAGATAGGACTTTAAACATAAATTGAATATGTTGAAGACCTAAAAGAACAGCTCCCTATTGAAAATATAAAAACATTTTAATGTGAAGACTGCTAGAATTTTTCTCAACTGAACAAAGCTTGAAGAGACACCTTAAAGATGCACTCTGGCAAAGCCAAGATATATTTCAAGCATGGAAAAGTGGATGGAAGGTACTAGTGTACAACTTGTATGAAGTCTTATACTCACTCTGCAAAAGTTAAGAAGCACATGCAAAAGCATCACCTCATTGAGTTCTTGATTTAAGATAGAGAGACATAAAAACTTGTGCCAGCTAAAAGAAAATCAAATACTATCAAGTCTTAAAGAGAGTTACAGGAGAAATTCAAGAGACAGAAAAGATAAGAATCGATGAACTAACCTGCAGGCAATACAATTCTAGCCTGCTTCTAAGCAAAAGCAATGAATATTCCTGCATTGAATGCAATTAATCTAAGTAATTGTATTGAGAATTATTTACATATAAGTGTTCCTAACAAAGCAAAGCTTATAGTGGTTGATGATTATGCCTACAAGGTGTACCCTTTCAGCTATCTCCTTAAGAACGAGCAATACTAGAATGAATTTGCTAACGAATATATGATTCTTAGAGAGGCCTAGAGAAAAGATTGCAAGAAATTGCTTAAACTAGATGGTGTTATTTTAAGCTATGGTTTTATCGGACTAAGACTTAAGAAATATGAAATGACTCTGAGAGAATATTTATATCATAACAGATACCCAGATGATTTGAATGATATACTATCAGATATGATAAAGGTGTCAAGGAGTTGCATGAACTTGGATATGTTCATAGAGATTTGAAACCTGAAAATATAATGCTGAATCTCTGTCCTTTAGAAGTCGTAGTTATTGATTTTAATAGAGCCTTGAGATAAGAGATAGTAACTTTAGCAAAGGTTCTTGGCACTCCTGGCTACTTCCCAATAAGAGAGAAGTGGACGAATGGATCAGTTTAGTGGATGTATGGGCAGTAGCTGCTATAATTTTAGAGAGTGACATGGAATGCATGTCTTACTATGGTACCAATTAAGAGAAATAATCAATAAGTTTAGCCATTAAGCATATAAAGCAGGACGATATCTGCAAAGAAATCAAACAGATTGTAGACATGATAATTGTAAGAGCACCATCATATCCAAGATAATCCTTAGACGATTTACTTGAACCAGTACAGAGAGCAAGATTCAAGAGATACAATAAAGACAAGCAGATAAAATTTGTTTGAGTTAAATCGCGTAATAATCATTAAATATACTTAAAATTCACATAAAACCTGCATTTTCTCTACTAACCCCAATAAGACCCCAACTATACCCTACAAATCAAAGCACTTATAAACCTCACTAAGGGGTTTTGGGGTTTTGATTGGTAATTTCTAGGAATTCGGTAAAATTTTGCCCAAATTTGTAAAATTTTTCTTTAATCATAATAAATTTTAGAAATTAATTAAGATTTTTTCCAATTTTTCCAAAGTGCCTTATTATTTTATCAGTTCCCATTAACATTATTAAATTCAATCAATTTAAATATATATAATTACAAATGTTTTATATATTTTAATAAGAATCATAATTTTGAATCCTCATTAAATTTCTGTCATCATATTCTAAAATTATAATTTCTTATTTTCAAAGTATATACTTATAGTATAATAAGCCAATTATTGTATCTGGCTTAATTATAATTGTAGAATATGATGACAGAAATTTAATGAGGATTCAAAATTATGATTCTTATTAAAACATATAAAACAATTGTAATTATATATATTTAATTTGATTGAATTTAATAATGTTAATGGGAACTGATAAAATAATAAGGCACTTTGGAAAAATTGGAAAAAATCTTAATTAATTTCTAAAATTTATTATGATTAAAGAAAAAATTTAGAAATTGACAAAATACTTGATATATTAGGATTACCGAGAAGTTACCATTATTCAATATTTAGAAACTAAAATTTAGGTGAATCAATTTTAGGTACTCATAAATTTAAAAATTTTACATAATTTTAAATACTATTTTCTTCCCTTAGAATTTTCTACTATGAGGTTTGCGATCAAGTTAAATATTCTATTGCAGTTTAAATCAATATCAAAAGTGTTTTTACGATTCTCTTTTTTAATTATTAATTATGATCATTAAAAGCTTATTACTATCTCTTTTAATAATTATGAATACTTATCAGCTTTAAATATAATACATAAAAAAATAAGATATTCTAACTATCAATAATATTTATTTATTACAAGGTTTTAATTATTGAGATATTTATTAAAGGGTTTTAATTATTGAAAGTAACTTATATGGTTTCATCAAACATACTCCATTACTTTAGAGATTTTGCAATTTTACTGACTCTCTAAACAATAACAATTATTTATAAATGTGAAATTACTCCTAAGATTTTACTATTTAAGTCTTGGTAAAATATAGGTCTAATTATATTGCTTTCTTAATTTGTAATAAAATCATAATAACAGTACTTCATTTTAGGTTATACTTTAATAATTATTATATTTTTTATATATATAATGTCTTTATTTATTTAATTTTTATTTTCTGTAATTTTTATTTTCTGCTTTATTTGCTTTGCGTTGCAAACTTATGAAGAACCATCACTCACTTATATATCATCAACTTATAATTTTATTAAAATTAATCATCCTCTATTTAGTATATGTTGAAATATTTAAGGCTTTCTGTATCGCAGTATTCAGCTGTGTCGCCAATCGTTAAACATTTTGAACAGAATTTTCGAGTATATCTTCCTGCTTTTTAATAATGTTAATGATATTATAATTTAATGATACATAAAATATTTCCATACAATTTTATGATAAAAGATTTCAATTTTATCAGTAATTATAATGTTTATGTTGTAATTTGAAATTTAAGTTTTAAATAAAATAATGAAGGAGCAATAAAAAAATTCTTAAAACAATTTTTACAAATAAATGAAATTTATTTTTGTTTAATTTTTAGTGCAAAGCTAAAAATTCATGTTGAACATATAAATATTATCTTATTTGTTCGAATACAAGTTAAGAAATAATCGATTATAAAATTTATTGCAAAATATTCAGATATTAAGTTTTAGTGTGGACTAAGGATTAGTTTTAAAAACATAATTATTTTTTTGATATACTAAAATAATAGTCTTGATGGCTATAATATGATCTTAAAGGCGCTTCATTATAATATTACTAAAATAGAATTGAATCGGGAAATTGTGAAAATAAAATCAAAATTATATTAATAATATAATTAGACCAATTGAAAATGAGTTAATCCCAAATCCCCTAATTCTCAAAACCCTGTATTTATGTAGCCATGTGCTAGTTTTTTATTTTTAGTTGGTCAAAAATTACATATTTATTAGTAAAAAGTCATGCATCTCGAATTTAGGGGTTTGGATAATTAGGGAAGTTGGGAGAATTGCGAAATTATCAATTTCAAAGATTTTCCTAGCCTTGGGCAATATAGGGACTTTATCATAAAAACCTTTCTCATTTACCGAAAAGGGGCTTGAAAGAAGGGTAACTCCACTGAAATTTTGGAGTTTTGCGAAAATAGGGCACTCATGCATAACAGCGATTAAATATTGACAAATGTAACTAAGTAGAATCGCAAAGGAAGTCGCCATTTTAAGAGTACAAATAGGAAATAGAAGCAGCATTACAGAATTGAGTGTTGTAGAGAATGAATTAGGACATTTTTAAGTGTAACTTAAATAGTTTTATTAACTAATATATTCTGTGATTAATTTTGTCAGTGGAATTGTAAAGGGAAACATGTTTTACAACACACTACGCCACCTATGAAACAAACATCATCACACAAATCCGAACCGAAGATTCTGAATCCACTTCTTGATACTGAATGCCCACATATAATGGATGTTTTCTTTTCTTGAATTCTGAACGATTTCCCCAACCCTCTTCACCAATTTCTCCCTAAAAGTGTAAAGCCCGTTTAAACTTAATTGTTCTGAATAGTATCCATCCTCATCTCCTTCTTTGCAAAGGATAATAACTGCTCAATTGGATTGAGCCAAGGCGAGTATTCGGCGTTGAAGAACACATTCCTTTTGAACTTCCTGGCTGTGGCTAACATCTCTCAATATTTGTGAATGACTGCGTTGTCAACCAGCAGAATCACTTTCTTCGAGTGCAGGTCTTTGTCAGTTTTAAACTCAATAAGGTATGGTAGATGAAGTTTTCAAAGAGAACTGAGTCAAAAGCTCCTTTTATCACTTGACTGGAAAAATTCTATCGTTGGAAATTTCAGCAATATAATACATTCATAACCCCAAAACCCCTTAATGAGGTTTAAAAGTGCTTTGATTCGTAGGGTTTAGTTGGTATCTTATTAGAGTTATTAGAGAAAATTAAGGGTTTGTATGAGTTTAATGAATATTAATTAATTTTAGATTGCTTAAATCAATCAAAATTTATCTACTTGTCCTTATTATATCATCTGAATCTTGCTCTATTAAGTGGATCAAGTATGTCATCTAATGTTTGCTGAGGATATTTGTGAGCACAGACGATTCAAAACTCCAAAACCCTTTCAGTAGTTTGATTGAGTTTTTGATTGATAAAAGTAGACTATTAGTGCATATTTTATTAGGGTTTTAATAGGGTTTATGTAGGGGTTTAATGTTTAAATATTAGTATTTTAAGTGAGTATATGCGAGGTTTGGGGTCTGTTTATGACAGTGAGTATATAGATTTATTGTTTAAGTTGCGATATAGATGTGATTAATATAGTGAATAACCCAAGCCTGTTCTGAATTATACGTCTATAGCAAGGATACTCCATAAATCTCCAGCAACTGTAAGGTCTCACTGTCTATTAGCATTGAATTTAAAGCGATAGCATCTTAATTCTAAGCCTAAGAGTCCCTTAAAATTTTAGCAGCATCATGTTGAATATCTTATTAATGATAAGATTATTAAATACTGGGCTCATTTCTCTCTAGCCTATAGGGCTGTGATGTTTCATCGCCAATTTCCTGAGCTTCACATATCTGCTTAATCGATAGCTAACATATATAAAAGGAACGGAATATCTTACAAGACAGTCAATCACATTAAGAGAGTGATTGACTTTAATGTTCCATTTTATAAGACTAATAATATTCGATTAAATGCAGAGGTCTTAAGAGCATAATATAAAGTTCATACAAGCTGATGATGCAATATTTACATTCAATACTTTTATATCAAGGTCTTGGTACAAGAGGTATAGTAATATAGAAGTATATGACTAAAGAGTTAAGGTGTAAACTCATGCTATTCTTGGTGGAATAAGTGAAGATAGTGGCCTCGAGACTTATGTTATCCACCCTCGTTCTATAAAGACTGAATAAAATATTGAGTTCTTGCAATAACTCAGAGATAAGTATGCTGACAAAGAGATCATCCTGTTTGTTGATAACTTATCAGTTCATAAAACTAAAGACTCAAGGAAGGAATATGAAAGGCTAAATATAACACCTGTATTTAATGTTCCTTACAGCCCTTAGTTCAATGGAATTGAATTATATTGGGGGTTATTGAAAGGTCGTTATAAGAAATTGCTGCTCTACCATTTGATGCATGATTTAAAGATAGATACAGTCGATTTTATTAAGAGTACTGCTAAGAGAATCAGCGATGAAATAGCTAAAGTATGCGCAAGAGAAGGGAGATTTTGTGTATATAAATAAGTTTTAGATTTAAACGAATGAATAAGTTCACATATTAAGTTTGCCCGTCAAGGGATTTGGCTTCTCTTTCTTTTCTTTCTTTTAAGGCTTGCTTGGGCCAATGTTTCTTCTCTTAGTGCCAGCCCTTGCATCTATGTTCATCTCTTCTGGCTTTTATAAATCTTTGAAGAGTCTCTTACTCAATTCATGCTTTACTTGAGACTTTCTCTCTCTGTTTAATTTGCTGCGCTCTTTCATCAAGTATATAGCAGTACCAGGTTTTTCTATAAAGTTAGAAGACTAAGCTTACTTGAGATGAAAGGATGCTTTTGAAGTTCCTACAGCCAGGTATCACTTATTTTAATACCTTGCTTCTCTTTTTCTTCAGGAGAGATGCTGTAGCGTTTCTTATGAGCTTCTTAAATAACTTCATTTAAGTACTCAGGTTTCAGTGTTCCAAGGACACTAAAGAAGAAGTTTCTCTCTGGCAGCTTATTAGAGAGCTCTAGCTTTGATGGAAGGTAGAGAGCAACATCTGGATCACTCATAGCATCATCATAAAGATTTGTTACAGAGATTTCAGGGTAGTTAGGTATCTCAATCATTCTGATTCCATTAGACTTAAAAGCCTTTTTCTCTTCACTTAGTAAGGCTTTTAAGAATGAGATTTTAGTCCCCTCCTAAGTTGGCACTAAGAGTCCAACTATAATAATTGTATTGATTATACATGAAAAATTACCTTGCTATTTCAAGTATCTGTAAAGGTATTCTTTATTTCTGAATTTACCTATTAAATCTTGAGATTATATCCTCTTCATTGCATCATTCATGGATTCCATCTTACTTCCAGTTTCTATAAATGTTTATGAAATTTAAAATTATGGATATCCATTCTAAACTTACTAAAATTTTACTACTAAATAGAGAGATCCAACTGGAGATTAACCTGAATAAGATAGTAAGAGAAAGATGGAAGAACTTTCTCCAAGTTTCAAAGTTTGACTTCCATTTTTATCAAACTTTCTCCATTAAATTGCTCCTAATAATAATCAATTTAATTAGGTGCTGCTCCTAATTTATATAAAATTTAATTAGGAGGTTATATTGAAGTTCAAAACCGTATTAGGAGGTACATTAAAAAAATTAATTTTAAAACTTCCCCTCCTAATTTTACAAGAACAGCTTTAGGAGCACCACCTAACTTTACAAAACACATTTAGGTGCATTATAATGAATAAAATGGACGAATTAGTATATAAATTATCACTAAATTAAAAAAATATAAAACTAATGTCTCGTACTCTGTTCTCATTAAACCTCTCTAAACCTTTGAGGATTTGCTTTTACTCTAATATAAAGGTAGAATATAAATAGCCTGTATAATTATTATTAGTTTTTATAAAATGAGCGGTAACTTGCTTAGAAAAGCGGCATTGCTTGGCATAAGCCAGCAATAACTTTCTTTCATGAATCAAAAGAAAATTGAGACATGCAATCAAAACCCCAAAACCCCTTAATGAGGTTTATAAGTGCTTTGATTTGTAGGGAATTTGTTAGGGGTTGGGGTTATTAATCAAATGCGAGACAAAAATAGCAAGCTTTTGGGGTCTATTTATGATGAAGAGTATATAGATTTAGTGTTTAAACTGCATTATGGATGTGATATATGCAGTTAATAACTCAAACCTGTACTTAATTATAAGTCAGTTGCACTGCTCTTAAAACGAAGTCCTTCAACTGCCCGCTCCCACTGCCTTATAGCAGTATTACTTAAGCAATATTAGCTGAATTCTAAACCTTAGAGGAAATCAAATTTTCTTTAGAAGCATATTGACTATCTTATTAATGAAAAAACTTTGAAGTATTGGGCTCACTTCTCTCTCGACTAACGAGCTATTATGTTTCACCGCCAGTTCCCTGAGTTGAAGATCTCTGCATAATCTGTTGCAAACATTTATAAACGAAACGGTATCTCTTACAAAGGTGTAAATCGTATCAAGAGAGTAATTGATTTCACTCTGCCATTTTACAACAACAACTTAATTATATTTATAATTAAATGCAGAGAGCCTAATAGAATAATATAAAGTTTATACATGCTGACGAGGCTGTGTTTAACTTCAACCTTTCATCTAGAAGTCTTGGTATAAGAGGCATAGTAATATAGAAGTATATGACTAGAAAGTCAAAGGTATAAAAAATGGCAATTCTTGGAGATATTAGCGAGGATGCAGGTTTAGAAACTTATGTTATTCATCCTCGCTCTATTAAGACAGAGCAGTATATTAAGTTCTTAGAAGCAGCTGAGAGAGAAGTACCCTGAATAAGAGATTATACTGTTTGTTGATAATCTTTCAGTTCATAAGACAAAAGATACAAGGAAGAGTTATGAACAACTTAGAATAACGCCAGTGTTCAACGTACCTTACAGTCCATAGTTTAATGGAATTGAATTCTACTGGGGTATACCAAAAGGTCATTATAAGAAACTGTTGCTATACCACCTGATGCATGACCTACCTATTGATACAGTCGATTTTATATAAAGTTCAGCTAAGAGAGTTGATAATTAGTTGGCATAAAAGTGTGCTAAAGAAGGGAGAGTGAATGTATATAAATAAGTTTTAGAGTTAAGTTAATGAATATTTAAGTCACATTTAAAACTCTTTCGTGAGAGCTGGCTTCTCTTTCTTTTCTTCTACTTCTTGCTTCCCTCCTCCAAGGTTTCTTCTCTTGCTGCCAGCTCCAGCATCTATGTTCATTGACTCTGGCGGCTAAATATTTGAATAAAGTCTCTTGCTAACTTCATACTTCGTCTGCGACTTTCGCTCTCTGTGAAGCTTGCTCTATTCCTTCATCAAAAAGATGCCAGTACCAGATTTTTCTAAAGAGTTAAGCTACAAATCTTACTTGAAATATAAGGGTGCTTCTGCAGCTCTGATAGCCAGCTCTCACTTATCTTGATCCCTTGTTTGTCCTTATCTTCTGAAGAGATGCTGTACCTTTTCTTATGAGATTCTTGAATAATTTCTTTCAAGTAATCACCTTTAATTGTTGCAAGTATGCCAAAGAAATAGTTTCTTTCAGGTAGTTTATTTGACAACTGCTTCTTAGTAGGCAGGTACAGCGAAACCTCTGGGTCATTCAAAACTCCAAAACCCTTTAGTAGTTTGATTGAGTTTTTGATTGATAAAAGTAGACTATTAGTGCAACTTTATTAGGGTTTTAATAGGGTTTATGTAGGGGTTTAATGTTTAAATATTAGTAATTTAAGTGAGTATAACAAGCGAGTTTTTAAGATATCTCACACAAACATAAGCTTAGTGTCATGTGGTAGTTCTCTGAATTTTATCTTTCTAATATGATTTTTAATTGTTTCTATTTTTTGTTAATTCTCTTAGCTTGGCTTGATAATAGTTGAGTATGCAAGTTCTCTGAGACCTCCATTTATTTTATTTTTATCGAGATATTGTTTGATTCTCTGCTTAGAATCTCTCTCACCTCTGCAGCTAAAGTAGTGGTTTCTTGGCATTTCGCTTTCTTTTATTATTACTGCTAGAGCCCAGATATCCCATTAAGTGTCTCCATCTCTCCAATCCTCTCTCTCTGGGAAATATCCAGGAGTGCCGTATACATTTCCTTATGCAGAGGCTTGCACTCTTTTAGCTCTGTTGAAGTCTATAATATAAACTCTAAGAGGCTGAAAGTTCAACATGATGTTCTCTGGCTTTAAGTCTCTATGAACATAACCTAGCTTGTGAAGCTCTTCAATCCCCTAACTATCTGCTATACTATCTAGCTAATTTATCTGTGACATCTATTGTCAGATAAGAATTCTCTGTAAGTCATTTCAAGTAATGGAAGCCTGAAGGCTACATGATCTTTACCAAGTAAAATAGCATCAAGCTAGATTATATGCCTGCAGTCATTTTACTTTGCCTTTTAAAGAGCATAATACTCATTTGCAAATTCCATTTTGAACTTGTCATCAGCAAGGAAGTATTTGAATGGATATATCTTGTAAGCATATTAGTCATCAGTAATGACTCTCTTCTCTATTTTATCTTCAAGAGTGAGATAGCTTTCTAGGCAAGATTCTAAGTCAATAATTTTTAATATGGGAATCTTCATTGCCTCTATTTTAACCATGATTTTGTTGATCTCAGAGACTGGAAAGTTCTTGACTGCTTTCTTCATTTTTACTTACTTCTAGACTTCAACTCTAAGAGACTCCACTGGGTTTCTTGATCTCCTCTTTTAGAGGAATCTGTTCCCTGTAGGTTCATGAATAAAGACAAAACTTTAATTGTGCTTTTTCTTTAGGTGCACTTTGAGGTCTCTAGTATGAGAATATGGCTTCTGACAGAACTCACAGACATACTTTCCATCTTTCTTTTAATGCTTGAGATATAACCTTGGCATATCGTTGGGTATATCTCTCAAGTGTCTCTTATA
>ARYC01008968.1:0-15552 GCA_000711775.1 Oxytricha trifallax | reverse complement strand
ACTTAAATTACTAATATTTAAACATTAAACCCCTACATAAACCCTATTAAAACCCTAATAAAGGATGCACTAATAGTCTACTTTTATCAATCAAAAACTCAATCAAACTTCTGAAAGGGTTTTGGGGCTTTGAATGTTGAATGAATAATTAGTTAAATAAATTAATATGATTATCTTAATAAAATTATCAATTTGTGCATCTTAAACAAAAACGATGTTTAACAGTATTTATTGATATTAATTTTTATAAGGTATGAAAATATAAAAAATGAGAACGCCGGTTGTAGGTGGGCAAGGCCAGTAAACACCAACTAGTTCTATAAGTAATTAATAAATTTAATTATTATCAAATTATATGTGCATAGTTAAGCAAAATAAGTTTCTAACAAAATTCAAATACCCGTTAAAAGGCCGAAGGTGCAAAAGCATAAATTGAGTAAAATTACTTAGAATGATAGCGAATGATTAAATAATAAAATATTGTAATTTATAATATTTTAAGCATTATAAATATATATATATATATATATATTTAAAAATCTATTATGCTTGAGTAAGTGGAATAAGTGAATATAAATAAAATATTGATATGACCAAAGTTTTCATAAAAAATAAGTTCATTTTAAACAATACAAGTTATCAATATTCTAATTATTCATACTGCCAATAATAAATGTCTATGATTAAATAAAATTTAATTTACTGGATGATATTATTAGGTATAGTATGTATGAGTAAGAGTGAAGAAAATAAACTTTATTATCTTATAAAAATTAATTAATAAATCTATAAGAGCAAACTCAAAAAGATTTTTTTTGACTTAGCTCGTAATTTATTTTAATTAAAATAAACATTTATTTTTATATTATTAAAACATAACAATGAGTGCTCAAAGGCCACTCATTGTTAATCACTTGAGGGGTTGGTTCCCCTTTATATAGTTTAAAGTCATGACTTGACTTTCTCATATTTTTCTTTGACCTGCTAGCTATCTTTATGATACCGAGTCTGTTTTTTTCATTGGCAACTAGTCTTTTCTTTTTCTCCATTTTGAAATTCTCTTCCAGAAGAACTTGACTGTTACTTGGACCAATCAATTCTGAACTTGTGGCAGAATCTAATGTTTCTGAAATGAAATTAGATTTTATACGTATTGTGAACTTAATAATGAGTTATGCTACACTCATACTTTGTCTCCTGTTTTAGATTTGGTATTATTGTTTATGTTAGCATTCTGTGGCTTTATAATCCTGTATCTGCATAGAGATGGATCTTGTCTTTCTTGTATATGCTACTAAGATGCATCTCATTAGCATTTGTCTTTGAGACTAATTTTTATTCTTTTTCTGATTCAAATTCAGCTTGTTGAATTTCTGTAAGTACATGCCAATATTACCTATATTTCCTAATGGCGTAAAACGATTTTAGGTTTTAATCATAACTATTCTTGCAATTGTTTGAAAGCTTAGACTCTTCATCAATTAAGTAGAAGTTTTTATCCTAGATCTAAGTAAAGTATAACTTTTAGATCAATTAGTTAGCACTTCTAATGGATAGTAGCTTAAGTAAAGTAACTTGTTTTTATGAGGGAGTTAGTTACTATTTAGGAGTGTCTTAGGAATATCTTCAGAATTATCTACTTTCGGCATGAAACTTTTTGATGAAAATTCGATGACGTGTCAATTTACATAGGTGTATAATCGTCATCAAATGCTGAACTGTCACGGTGATCAGGAGGAATATCTTTAGGGTCTTATTATTAAATATTTTATATACTCACTCATCAATCCTATTTTGAAACTTCAAATGCTTCTATCTTTGCGCGTTTTGAAAATACGACATCGTAAAATATATATTCGTGTTCAGTGAAGTCTTCTAATTAACCAGATAAATATAATGCGGCCATTTTTACTTCTAATAAGCAATCTCTAATGGTATTGTTGAAGACTCAATTAAATTAATTCCTTCTTTTTTATAAATATAATAATTAATATTTATCATTAGGATTACAAATATTATAAAGAATTAGATTTCAACTGCTGAGCTATAGCACAGTGAGGAGATGAATTATTTTGATTTGCTTACTTCACCTAATTAACTTCTGTGACGATCTACTCACAAGGATTATAAAATCCTTAAGTTCACTTAGATTAAAATACGATCAGACATAATTCATTTGCCTGTATCTTAGCGCAATATGATGATACGACAGCGTGAGTTTTAAATTCATGTTTAGCTAGCTCTAAATGAGTAGAATTGATATCTTCCCGTATTTTAGTGAAATATAAATTAGAACCTGCATGTTGCCGAGGAAATCTTCACCCTGGAAAAATTTTGAAATAGTCCAAAAATTTACAGACTGATCACCCTATAACTTTTGAAAGTGACTATATATCTGATGTTCCAATGTCATACTCTTGCTCAGGAGCCCAAATTTATTTGATTTGCTTAATTCCAGGTCACCTCATGAATTTACGTGACCCTCTCCCGCTGCCTTGAAAACCCTAAAAATAGTTGAGAATCCTCTTTTTATAAATTTGATTATTAAGGTTCTAAACAGATAATGCTTCCTATTAAATAGAGGCCCGTTGTTCCATTTTTGGCTTCTTCATAAAGAAAACCGCATATTCCATCAGAGTGAATATTAGCTCTCTCTTAATATGTTTGAGATAGTTTTGTCATTTAAGATAGCTTTTAGTTTAGTCTTTCTTCAAAGGTCTCATCTTCTAAATTTCTAATAGTGTCTATTACCTTGAGTAAAAGTTAAGGTGTGACTAAAAGCATTAAGAAGAATGAATTGTGATTTATCTTTATCTTTGGGGTCAATATCTACTTTTCTTTTGAAGAGATTTGAAGTTTGCATTAGGCAAAGGACAATGAGTTGCTGTGGATTCTTGTTGTCTCTCCAGATCTCCTTAATCTCTTTTATGTGCCAACCATAATGCAAAATTTTTATGAGTTTAGCTGTGGGAGTGAAATCCATCTTAACTTGTTGACATAGAAGATGTTGGCGCTTTCAAAACCATTGGCTGTAACCTTGGTATCAATGGTATTGTGAGTTTGTTTCTTATACTGCTCTCATTTATCTTGGTCTTGATCCAAAGGTGTTGACTTTTTAAAAGTAAGATTTTGCTCTATTTTTCATAGCTAAACCTTAATTTCTGGGTCTTTTCTCCTCCTGTTTACGTTTTATGGTAAATGTGTATGAGAAGCTTTTAAATTTTTAATTTAAAACTAAAACAAATAATTATAATAAATCTATTTTCTTGATTATTAATATTTATTTTGGCAAATTTCTGAATATTTACTAATTGAGAAGAAATATCCAAAACTCAAGGATGAAGAAAAAGAGAAAAAGGATAGTAATGATAGAATAGAATTTGTGAAAATTATTATTTACTGTTATTGTCGAATTTCATTGTTTATTGACAAATTTATTCAGCTTGAGACAAACTCATTTAGCAAATGGAAAAGTTGAATTCATCCTCAACCGAGAAGAACCTTATCAGGCAGGAAATTTAGCACAAAGAAGCTGATTTCAAAGACTCTTGTAAGTTTAATTTGATCCCTGAAAATTCCATCAAGTCTTTATATTTATGATTTATAATAGGAAATTAATTAATTTAATCAAAAACTTGGTCTATTAAAAGGTATTCTAACTAATCAGACGCAGGTGGACCGACAGCACTCACTTAAAATGTAAGTTTCAAAAAAAGATGTTTTGAAAGTTTTATTTTTAGCGGTCCTACATGGTAGGACCTGAGGTGTCAGCAGACTGAAGCTTAGCAAGGCTCGGGACAGGGGATTGACTAGGATGAGGATGAAGATGAAGATGAAGATGACGAGGAAGATGAAACTGCTTCTAATCATATTTCAATTTTTGATAAGTTTAATAAGTATTAGCATTTAGTTCAATAGATTAATTGTAAATTTAAAGTTTTCTCATTATAAATTATAATTACATTTTTTTAATACAAAAATGAGATTTCCTAATACTATATTGTAGACGAGTTAAAATTACAGTGAAGGACTTTGATCCTTTGAAAATTATCAGATGAGGAGCCAATGGAGAAGTCAGAGTTTGCATAAATCGCAAGACAGCAAAGGTCGTTGCCAAAAAGATAATAAAAAAGACAGAGATGATTTATAAGAATTAAGTTGTCCATGTTTTGAGCAGACAGAAATTTTGGTACTTGTCAAGAATCCTTAGATAGTGGAGCTTAAATGCTCATTCAAGGATGAGAGATTCTTGTATTTGGTCATGGAATTCCTTCAAGGTGGTAATCTCATGACAATATTGATAGAGAAAGACATTTTCACTGAGGAGGAATCTAGATTTTACATGGCTGAAACTATATTGGCAGAAGAAACAGTGCACAGTCTAAATGTTATTCATAGAGATCTAAAACCAGATAATCTGTTGATAGGAAAAGACGGTCATGTAAGTTGAGTAATTTTGGTCTTTGTAAGCATGTTGATGTTAAGTCTAGAGGCATCAATGAGAAATTAAAGAACGATCAATCCCATATTTAAGAGGATTATAAAAACTCTGCAGGTATTAACAAGCTATGCTAAAGACTCGAATGGAATACAAACGTACAAGAGAACTCGCATATTCTACCGTTGTTACACCAGATTACATCGCTCCAAAAGTTTTTGGATAATAAGGTTATAAAGAGACATTGATAGGTGGTCTGTGGGTGCAATCCTATTGAAAAATTTTGTAGGTTACCCTCCTTTCTTCTCTGATGATCCCTCAGTTAATTGCCCTAAAATTTTACACTGGAAAAAGACTCTTATTATTTCTCCTGAAGCTGATCTTTCCCCAGCTGCAACTGATATTTAAAAAGATTGCTCTGTGATGCAGAGCATAGACTTGGAGCGAATGGTGTTGATGAAATTAAAAACCATCTATTCTTTGAAGATCTTGATTGAGTCCAGATTAATTAAATATTATTGAGTACTAATATTTTTAAATGAGGCAAATGAAATCTCCATATGAGTCAGAATTATCCTCTGACTAAGATTGTCTACGCTTCGATAAGTTCGAGGAAGAATAGCCATTCCATCCTGTTATCGATTTAAAGAATCTGAAAAACCAAGGTAAAGATGTAAACCTTCCAGGCTAGATTTGCTAGAAAGATGTCAAAGAGCAGAACAACAATTTTGTGAGCCCCTGAATTGAAGTTTGCAGACTGATATATATGAAGGCAAAATATCTTAGAAAAAAATAAATTTTATATAAGTTTTTGAACTTAGAATAACATTAGCTACTACGATGCCATAAGTGGCAGTAATATAGGCTATCAATAGCAACAATCACACTGTGGGAAGAACCCAAAATCAACAATAGAAAATGAACTAGCAATTATATGGCTCTTAAATGCCACAAGCAGTAATTACTCCACACCCAAGCCAAATATTAACTAATATCAAAATCATCACTAGCAACAGCATTAAGTACTGACTATGTTGAGTAATTCAAACATCAGCAAGAGCAGCTAGTTGCAGTCACATTAAATGCAGTAACAAGCCATGACTAACCTAAAAAACAGATTCCTCAGTATGATGACGATGATCAACCATCTGAAGAGAGCAAGGGGAAGATCAAATTCAATAAATTTATTATGTAAATGATAATGTGAAGATCCACATGCAGATGGCTAACACTGGCTACGATGGATTTGGAAGAGGTCCAAAAATAAAAACTTACTATTAGCGATAGACAGTAACAGCAGATGTCTTCATGACACTATGTGCAGAGAGATGTCGGGATACTAACCAGCAACCTCAATTATATTTTAGATTTTTCAAATAATATTAAGTAGAACTTATTTGATATTTATAATTTTCAATCAAATATCTATTAATATAAACTGTGTATTATATAAATCAAGAGTAATTGATTTTAAATAAATTAAATATATTTTATTTTATATCATTAAGCAATTCATTTATCACAAATTATTTATTGAATAATTGATAATGATGCAACAGCAGAAGTAAGAAAATAAATTGGCAATAGCGTTATAACAGAGACAGGCCCCTCCAGATATCTATGTAAAGCAAGGTTGAGCAAACCTAATGAGCAAGTTGATGCCACTCTCATCCTAATCTAACATGATGAATTAGAGTTACGGTAAGCAACTAACAATAGCTAATACTAATGCAGCAACTTAAGAAGAAGAATCAGATATTAAACTTACAGCAAATTTTTATTGTGCAACAGCAGTAACAGATACAGCAACAACAATTAGCTTAGTAAAAGATTATGATGAAGATGGGAGTCACTGGCAATAGCATGATGTCTCAGCAATAAAAATACATGATTCCATCCAATTCACAGACTTGAAATAACAATCAGTATGACACTAGACAATAATAAGAAGGGCATACTAAGAGATTGACATAATATAATATCAAAATAAATAAGAATAAAAACTGCTAGCTGATTTGCACCTAAATAACATCAATTTATCTACAAAATATATAATAATAAGTATCACTATGTAAACAAGATCTTATTATATGCTTAAATATTAAGGATTAAAATTAAGTTTCTATTTTATTAATCACATCCTCTCTCTTCTGTTCATTAAATAGACTTATCACATAAACCAACAATGTATTTTTAAGGAAGTTTGGTGTTGATAAATGTGTTAATACATGTGTTTGTGGCATCATGCTTTAAAAGCCACACTTAAGTCTCGTTTTCGATTCTAAAGTTAGAGAGTTCAGTTTGAATACTGACTGTAATCTTCTTTCTGATGTTTGCCATCAGTAGAGCTTTCTTTCTTAGATCACATTCGTTTCAGAAGTAATTGGGTTCGATGTGTTTTTCAATAAAGTTAAGTGGTATGTCCATTCTCTTGTCGACCATAAGTGAAGCTGAGATGGAAAATAGTGGGTGAATGGCATCTTTACCTTGAAGCAAAGCAGCAAGTGAGGCTTCTGGGAAATGATCCTGCACTTTAAGAAAATCAATAAGTTCTGGCTTTCTTCTACATGTTTCAACAACATCATTTAATTACTTATAAGGATGAGCAATAAACCTATCTATTGTTTGCTAATCCGTCAAAACATAGTACTTTTCTCTGTATTTGAAAACTCAAAGGTTTGGTTTGCCAAGCATTCATGATGCTTTTTAAATTAAATAAAGTGAATTAGAAAATTAATTTACAATAATAGTAATAGTAATAACAACAGTAGTTATAGTAAATCTTAAAAAAACTTTCATCTTCATCTTCCTCCTCATCTTCATCACCAATATTGACTTCCTGTGCCCTTTTCTCTGCGACTTCCTGAAGTCCCTCTTCGTTGACGCCCTCAGTCTTGTCAGGTGCAACCCCTGTAAAAATAAAATGTTAGATATGTTTTTTGTAACTTACATTTTTGTTGAATGACACAGAGCACTCTGATGAGACATGTTTTAAATTATTTATTTGCCTATTTTATTATTTAATACAATTCACTTTATTCAAAAAATTTCATGATTAATAGACCACTCTCAACAATCAAAACCTCAAGACCCCTTAATGAGTTTTATATGTGTTTTGATTGATGAGTGTAATACTGGGGATTAGGGTTTATTTGAGCAAGGAAGCATAATTTTCACTCTAGTTATGAAATTTTGAAAATAAAATATGATCATCATTTTAATACTCAACTTATATGTTTTCATATTTATACACATGTTATAGCATTTTTATTTTAAAAAGATAAGTTTGAGTGAAATTTTTATCTGTTTTACATTTTTTTCATAAGTTATAAGTTTACTGATCGTTTTTATGAATTTAGATGATTACATCTTTTTTAAAAATTGGCATTTATGCACAAATATTTTTCACAAAAAAATATTTTCAAAGTCACTTCAACACTTTCATTTCTTTTAGCTTTCGCTCTTTATTATCATATTTTCATCCATAGAAAAAAAGTTTGGTAACATAAGTAAAATTTAAATTAAAAATATGTATAAAATGAGTGATTTTAAGGTGATTGATATCAACAATCATGTAATGATTTAGTTCCAGAAGTATTATAAATGGATATCAATCTTTAAATTTTCTATTAATAATTTCCACTAATTTTAGGACACCTATCAAATATGGGTATCTTCTCGGAGGTCAACCCTGTAAAGAGAAATAGAGAAAGTTTGCAAAAACTGCAGCAATTTCAGAGATAAATTTACATTTTAACCAATTAAATTCCATTAAATTAGTACTAAATTTGTTTAAATTTAATTGGTGCCAATTTTATAGTACCAAAAGTAAATTAATACCCAGTTTTAAACTAATGAGATTTTAATGAAAAAGTTCTAAAATGGTTTAAAACCTAATTGGTACCAGTACCAATTTGAATTCTTTTTAAGTTGGTACCAAAACATTTAAAAAATGGAGTTCCTAAGAATTAAAATTAGATGCTTTCATAAAATTAGCTATTCTAATTAAATAAGCAAAGCAAGCAATCGATGTACTATCATTAAAATTTTCGAAATGAAATAATTTCTACACAGCATTTTTGTAGATATAGTGATGATAAAAATTGAAATATTAAAGATATCAACAATGAAAATAGTAAATTACATTGAATCAAACAACAAAAATGAAACAAATCGAAAAGAAACCTTAATCCCCAACATTACTCTCATCAATCAAAACACATATAAAACTCATTAAGGGGTTTTGAAGTTTTGAATGTGAACTAAACAGAAATTGAAACCTAGGAAATTTAATGGAATATGCATAAAATCTGGTTTAGAGTTTGACATTAATCTTAGAATATTTGTTCTTGCATTTTAAGACTTCATATTTTAAGCAATATGCTCCTCAATTTGACTAATTTATTTCGCCTTTTAATATAGTTGATTATTTTTTCTAATCATATATTCATGCAAATTATTTGTTATAATATCCTTGAATTCCATTAAGACCTTGAAAAGTTATTTTTCTAAGAATTGCAAGATTATTCTCCCCTAACAATTAAAGATAAATTTAAGAAAGTGAATCAAATTTGAGAAACACTTGATCCTTGGAGATAGATGATTTGTTTCCAACAAGGTTCTTTAATTTCTAGATTTCTTTTTGATACTTTTATTGAAGAGTGTTAATGTTAGACTCTGAAATTTGTATATAAGACTTAAGCTCAAGGATGCAGATCAGGAATTATCTTTTATAAGCAAGTTAGCAAGTTCCTTATTAAATGTTTCAATTTGTGAAGGAGTGCCTGGATTTTAAAGCTCGCTAAGAACATTGTATATTTGTAAGATTGCTCCATAATTTCAGCGACACCATCAGTTAATTCATGTATAAGAGTTCTTGCATTATGATTAATGATCTCATTAAATCAAATTCACCTTCCAATATCTATTAAAAAGTATGATACCTATAACTATTTTAGAAAATTATCAAAGTTAAGCTAATTTTTCAGGAGTAGTAAATGAAACGAGTGGTCATAAACTAGCTCTGGGTAAGACACTATCTAGAGCTACAACTACTTCTCACCCAATTATCTTTGAGATAGCAGCTGTGAGTTGAATGCTAGAATTGTTATCAATGATATGTTGTTTATTCTTGTATAGCAAATAGTTGTAGATTTTTTTATAAAAAAGGGTAATGCCTTCAAAGTAGTTACCACTTCTTGGTTCGAAGCTTCAAATTTCAACAATAAATCGTTTCAATTAGTGAGAGAGATTTGTGATATTCTGTTGTCTTTGAACCTCTTGTTTAACATAAGCAGAATCATAGTTAATCTGTAACTTTACAGAATCTATGAATATAATTGTAATATAGTAAACTTACTGAGAGAAGGAAATTCAATTTTTTGTAGACGTTTGATTGTTTTTTCAACTAACTTCTTAGCTTCTTCTTCATTTATATAATTTTCAAGGAAAAACTTCCCAGTTCCTAGTAAAATATTGTAGGAATATATTTTATTTTGGAAATAAATTTAAAATTAATTAATAAATAGTTAAAATCGTGGCAGTTTACTTTCTCGAAACCTAGTACTTGTACGATAGAGAATTTAATATTTGCTGGACTTTACTATAAGCTGCACCCCTTATCTCGCTCCAGGGATGCGATAAAGGGGTGCAGCTTATAGTAAAGTCCAGCAAATATTAAATTCTCTATCGTACAAGTACTAGGTTTCGAGAAAGTAAACTGCCACGATTTTAACTATTTATTAATTAATTTTAAATTTATTTCCAAAATCAAATATATTCCTACAATATTATATTAATGTTTAATAATGGATTTACTTTTGATTAGAGTGGTTTGATCAACATTAGCAGCTAGGATCACTCTTACTGGATTGCCAATCTCTTTATACTTGCAGATAACCATTTTTAAAATAAATCCAGCACCTGACATCTTATTTATTAATTTCTATATTTGAAGCTATATTTCTTATTTTATTTAATCACCTTCATATTTGGTTATAAGTTAATTCAATGTTAGATATAAATGTTAATCATTATTCATTTTTTAATTAATGTATTAATAAATGAAACTTTAAGCAAATCTAAGAAGTGAATCCTGCAGATTTATCCAAAACCAATACTCCTAAATTGATATCTATCTCTTAAATGCGCCAATAGATTTTGAAAAAATTGAACAAAAATGAGAGGCTTATCTGAAAATTAGTCCCATTGGGAAAGTTCCTCTCTTATAGAATGATGAATACTTTTAATCAGAAACATTTGCTGTTGCCAAATATCTTATTGAAAAACATATTCATAATCACTAAATAAAACTGCAAGATTAAGTTTAAAAATCAAGTATTGAGTAGATTTTATCAAGATGTTAATAGCTTTACCCCATCCCATTGATGTTAAAAACACAACTGTTGTTGATATGTATTGCGGAATAATCAACGAGTTAATAGTAAACATGCTCTCATTGGCAGAAAGTAGAGCATTCTTACCTAGGTAAGGAATTCACAAGAAAGAAAATATTTTGTAATAAGATGAAACTATAGCTTTTAAGATATTCAAAGAACTTAATGAGAATTTTAAATTTATGAGGGAAGATTCAAGAAATATATGTGGTTTTGAGAGTGAATCCCTTGTAGACTGGATGCTCTATCAAATTATTATTGACTACTACAGTTTAGCAAATTGGTCATTCAGTTTAGCATCCACATAGATGAGATTTGCTGTAGAAATTACTGAGAAATATCCAATTCATTGTGATGATTATGATAGATTTAATACATTGGCATTACAAAATTTATTTATAAATTTACAAGCAAGAATGAATTCTAACTAATCAATTATTTTTTATATCTTGAAACGATTTAATCCTTGGAGTTATCTTTTTAAAAAGTATTTAAAGCAAAGATCGTGAAATTAAAGCGATTGATATATTGATAAATCATATACGATAAATAACTTAAGGGATGATATTTTTACCCCTCTGGGATGAGATATTAGATTTTTGAATTTTGATCATTTTTTGCAAAAAATTATTCTTCCATAAACCCCAAGTACTGTGAAAATTATTAGCATGCATCTTAAAAACATTAGTTTGCATTTTATTTTTTGTTTGGTTTTTCGATTTTTTTAATCTTTTTTGAAGAAAAAGAAAATTATTATTATGGGAGTTGTGTCCTCATTTTCCTTGTTTTCCTCCTTCTTTTATTTTATTATATATATATATATATACATCATTTGAATTTAAAATTGAATTATTTTAATTATAAATCATATAGTCTCAATTCAAAATCAAAAAATATTAATTAGTAATTATTAATTTTAATTAAGTCAAATCAAAATTTAAAATTTTAGATCAAATCATCATTTGTGGATCTACAACAGAAATACTTAATAGAAAATTCTGTTCAGTATAGTCTCAATTGCATTTTTAAATTAACAAGATAAATTTTGATTTTACTCAATTAAAATTAATAAAACTAATAATTACTAATTAATATTTTTTTATTTTAATAGATACTATATGATTTATAATTAAAATAATTCAATTTTAAATTCAAATGATAAATATAAATATATATATATTTATTTATATAAAGATAATTTAGTGAATTAAGAGTGAATTTTAATTTGAAATACAAAAGTAGAGAGAAAAAAGCATTAGTTTAGCTTATAAGAGATGTTATAACGTTAAATAGAGGTCATCGTTAAAATTAAAATTTATTTTATATTATTTGATAATTATTATATAAAATATCAGGTTGCTTTTTAAAAATTAACTATACTACTACTACAGGGGAGTAGTAGGAAATTAAAAAGCAACCTGTAAATTTTAAGAAAAATCTGATAAATATTATTATTAAAGTTCCTATTAAATTTTATTTCTCTCACCATCTCAAGTCAACCAATGTATGTAGAAGACCACAGTATGCCCTCTTGCAAGAAAGCCCGGTACTCCTCATCAGTAAAGCTGTCGCCCTCAATCCTGCTGCCACTCTTCGCTGCCGAGTAGTATGCCCTGCGCCCGCTCCTTTTTACTATCTTCCACGAGAGACTACAAAGTCTGCTAGATGTTTTATACAACTACTAATGGCAACCCAAGGAAATCTATAAGAAAGTCGAAGGCATACTTTGCTGAGAAAACACTTCAAAATATGGCCTCCTTGTGTAAGAATAGATTTGAAGAAGATGGCGAGGGAGCTCTTCCCACTCAATCGCAACAAGAAAATGAAAAGACCTAGTTTGGATGAAACTGAAGAGGATTAAACGATGGACGATTTCACAAAGTAACTTTACTTCAGCAATTCTAAAACAAAAGATGATATGACGGCCATAGATTTTGACACTTTGGGTTCAAAACCCCAAGAATATACTAATATAACAAACAATTACGAAGTGTCAATTATACCGTTCCAAGAAGGGTTTCATTCAGACAGATTGGTTGAGGGAGTGCCGGCTATCTTATCCAAAAGTTAATCGTAAAGAAACTATCCTAAAAGAACCGATACAATAACGAACGATAATATAGAACAAATTAAAATATTCAATAAATAACTATTTAGCTCAAACTATGAGCACAATAATATAACAGCTATCAGTGAATATAAACAATTTTAAAGATAGAAACTAAAAGATGAAGCCTTGGTCTCTAAATATATAAAAAACCTACTTATGATCAAGTACATCTCGAGAAATACTATAAGATGATGTTGAGATTGATAAAGGAGGCTGAGCGAAAAGAGGCTGATTCCTTGAGAGAGTAAATACACTACGCTACTTATGGACTGTACGCAATTTCAAAGTCAATGGAGTCTCGTATTGGACAAGAGGATTTGGGATATTGTAGGAATACATTTGATTTGGGAAAATAATTTATAATTAATTAATTAAAATATTAAAATCTTGGCAGTTAACTTTCTGGAAACCTAGACAATATGGTACTTGTTCGATAGGGAATTCAAAATTAGCTGGACTTTACTATTGGCGGTACCCCTCTATCGTATTCCTGGAGTGAGTTAACACGACTTTAATTTTGGGTGATTTGTTTAGTTGTTTTTAATGGTCAAATTAAAGTCGTGTTAACTCACTCCAGGAATACGATAGAGGGGTACCGCCAATAGTAAAGTCCAGCTAATTTTGAATTCCCTATCGAACAAGTACCATATTGTCTAGGTTTCCAGAAAGTTAACTGCCAAGATTTTAATATTTTAATTAATTAATTATAAATTATTTTCCCAAATCAAATGTATTCCTACAATATCACATTTGTTGTAAAGAGGCTCTTAAGGAGTCGCTTATTCTAAAGAAATAGATTCTACAAGCACACAATGCAATGCGTTTTAAAGCCTGAGTGCCGTACATATATCTGTCAAGTCTTCCGAAGGGTAGTAGAATAGTTACAACGGCTTTTAAAAAATCAAGAGGATTCTCTCTCAAAATACATTAACTCGCTCTTCAAAGATACACTTTAAACCAATAAGTTTTCAAAGAGAACATTGAGGATCGTCGACAACGCAAGGAGGATTCAACAAACAAAATTGGGCAATAGCAGACTACAGAAGAAATGGGTCAACCTCCACAATAATGATAATAAGACTTATGCGGAGATCCTTAGAGGAATATGAATCAGTTCTTACAAGTAACCTAGTCTTACTTAGAGTAAACACAATTCAAATCTCAATAAAAGCAGATAATTATTAAATAAACTCCCTGGAGATACATCTTTCTAACATGAATTCAATGTACAAGTCGAGACTTCTCCCAAGTGCCAGTTAACCGATTATAATGAGAGTAAAGGTGAAGAGTCAAAAGAGACGACAAGGGTACCTTACCGTTTAACCAAGGATAGCTCTTTGTACGATCAAGAAATAGCATTAATTATATAAGAGAGTAATTTTTTAAGATCAAAAATACAAGCTATTATAGAGACCCTTAAAAGTAAGAACAAATGGACAAAACATCATGAACAGTGGCGTAACGAGATAACCTCGTTTTTCTTATAGCTTCTAGATGATTGGCGCGAGTTGATAAAATCTAAGAAGAGAGACATACTCATTCAATTGGTGAATCTTGAAGGTTTAATGGATAAGGGCTAGATTATTGATCTCTCTCCACTCCTGGATCCGATATTTTTAGAATTCATTGCAAGGAGAGAATGCCTGGTAAAGTTACCAAACTTTACAGTAACAAAGAAATAGCAGAAGCGTATGAGCCCAAAATAATTCATGCAGCAATCAAAACCCCAAAACCCTTTCAGTAGTTTGATTGAGTTTTTGATTGATAAAAGTAGACTATTAGTGCATCCTTTATTAGGGTTTAATAGGGTTTATGTAGGGGTTTTATGTTTAAATATTAGTATTTTTAGTGAGTATATGCGAGGTTTGGGGTCTGTTTATGACAGTGAGTATATAGATTTATTGTTTAAGTTGCGATTTGGATGTGATGAATATAGTGAATAACTCAAGCCTGTTCTGAATTATACGTCTATAGCAAGGCTACTCCATAAATCTCCAGCAACTGTGAGGTCTCACTGTCTATTAGCATTGAATTTAAATAGATAGCATCTTAATTCTAAGCCTTAGAGACCCTTAAAATTTTAGCAGCATCATATTGAATATCTTATTATTGATAAGACTCTTAGATACTGGGCTCATTTCTCTCTAGCTTACAGGGCTGTGATGTTTCATCGCCAATTTCCTGAGCTTCATATTCTGCTTAATCTATAGCTAACATATATAAAAAGAATGGAATATCTTATAAGTCAGTCAATCGCATTAAGAGAGTGATTGACTTTAATGTTCCATTTTATAAGACTAATTTAAATTATAGATTCGATTAAATGCAAAGGGCTTAAGAGCATAATATAAAGTTCATACACGCTGATGAGGCAGTATTCACCTTTAATACCTTCATATCAAGGTCTTGTATAAGAGGTACAGCAACATTGAAGTATATGATTAAAAGGTTAAGGTTTAAACTCATGCAATACTTGGTGGAATAACTGAAGATAGTGGCCTCGAGACTTATGTTATTCACCCTCGTTCTATAAAGACTGAATATTATATTAAATTCTTGCAATAACTCAGAGATAAGTACGCTGACTAAGAAATTATTCTATTCGTTGA
>ARYC01008967.1:0-15798 GCA_000711775.1 Oxytricha trifallax | reverse complement strand
ACCAATTAGCTATCTCCTTAGTGATGATAAATATTAAATGGAGTTTACTAATGAGTATTAAGTACTCACTCAGGCTAAGTTTAAAGAGTGCAAATACTTAATAAACCTAGATACTGTTCTCTTAGCCAAAGATCATGTTGCTTTCAGACTACCACTCTTTGAAATGACACTCAGAGATTTCATAACTGATCAAAGAAATCATTGATAAACTTGCACCAATAAGATTAACTTTTTCGTTTGAGAAGAATATGATAAATACTTTACACAATAAAATATAAATTAGGACTCTGCAAGACTTGTTAAATTTACTTTAAATCGTCATCTTCTTAATTTTCAATTTTTCTTGTTCGATGTAAAATATAGCGAGATATTCGCGTTGTCCAACATCTTACTGTCTTCTATTTCCGCTTTGTTAGGACTGTAACAGTTGAAAGCTCGAGTACTTCTCACTTTGAGACTGCTATATCAAACTTATTGATCAAGGAGGAGATTCCATTTATTCACTGGAAATTTAATAAATTTAAGATTTTAAGCAATTAAATTAGACAGAATAAAACTTTTTAACTTTTAATGATCAGAAATTAAAGTTTGTGCTAATAAATTTAATTTATAGAGAATTTTTAATAAGGATGTCTTAATTAATTTTAAGATGATATTTATTAAATAAGACTGTGTCTAATTTAATTACTTAAAATCTCAAATTTATTAAATTTCCAGTGAATAAAATTGAATCTCCTCCTTTATCTATAAGTTTGATATAGCACTCTCAAAGTGAGAAGTACTCGAGCTTTAAACTATTACAATCCTAACAAAGCGGAAATAGAAGGCTGTAAGATGTTGTTTGGACCAACGAGAATATCTCGCTATATTTTACATAGAACAAGAAAAATTGAAAATTAAGAAGATGACGATTTAAAGTAATTTTAACAAGTCTTGCAGAGTCCTTATTTATATTTTATTGTGTATTGTATTTATCATATTCTTCTCTAACGAAAAAGTTAATCTTATTACTGCAAGTTATCCAAGGTATCAAAGAGCTTCATAAGTTAGGCTTTGTTCACAGAGATCTCAAACCTGAGAATATAATGTTGAACTTTTCACCAGTAACAGTAAGAATTATTGATTTCAACAGAGCCTTAAGAGTGGAAGTATCAAGGCTTGGAAGTGTAATGGGAACTACAGGCTATTATCCAGAAAGAGAAGACTGGAGAGATGGAGACTTATAGTGGGATGTGAGGCTAGGCAATAATAATAGAGTGCGATATGCCTCGCAACGATTACTACTCTACAAGATGCGAGAAATATGCTAAGCAAAGAATAAAGTAGTTTATAGACAAAACCAGAGTCTCTCAATCAATTAAACAAATGGCAGAATCAATAATAATAAAACCAAACTCAAGATCAGACATAACAATAGAGCAGATAGAATTGTGGTTAAGTAAGATAAACTTTATACCTCTCCCACATGATCCAAAAGTGCATTTTGAGTGATTAAATTAAATACATTTACTATAAATTTCACATAAAACCAATTAATAACCCCAACCCCTAACAAATTCCCTACAAATCAAAGCACTTGTAAACCTTATTAAGGGGTTTTGGGGTTTAGAAATCTCAATCATCTTTATTTCATTAGACTTAAAAGCTTTTTTCTTTTCACTTAGTCCGGATTTTAAGAATGAAATCTTAGTTCTCTGCTAAATTGGCAAGAAATAGGCAACTATCATGAATAAATTAATCTTTAAAAAGAACTTATCTTGCTGTACCAAGTATCTATAAAGGTCTTCTTTACATTTGAGATTTTCTTATTAATCTTGAGATTAAATTCTATTTATTGCATAATTCACAGACTCTATCTTGCTTAATCTTACTAGAAATATCAATAAAATTTAAATCTATGGTATACTCAAAACCCCTAAACCCTTTCATTAGTTTGATTGAGTTTTTGATTGATAAAAGTAGACTATTAGTGCATTCTTTATAGGGTTTTAATAGGGTTTATGTAGGGGTTTAATGTTTAATATTAGTATTTTAAGTTGTTATATGCGAGGTTTGGGGTCTGTTTATGACAGTGAGTATATAGATTTATTGTTTAAGTTGCGCTATGGATGTGATGAATATATTGAATAACTCAAGCCTGTTCTGAATTATACGTCTATAGTAAGGCTGCTCCATAAATCTCCTGCTTCTGTTAGGTCTCATTGTCTATTAGCATTGAATTTAAAGAGGTTTCATCTTAATTCTAAGCCTCAGAGACCCTTAAAATTTTAGCAGCATCATTTGTATCTTATTGATGATAAGACTCTTAAATACTTGGCTCATTTCTCTCTATCCTAGAGGGCTGTGATGTTTCATCGCCAATTTCCTGAGTTTCCCATATCTGCTTAATCGATAGCTAACATATATAAAAAGAAGGAATATCTTACAAGTCAGTCAATCGCATTAAGAGAGTGATTGACTTTAATGTTCCATTTATAAGGATAATTTAAATTATATATTCGATTAAATGCAGAGGGCTTAAGAGCATATTATAAAGTTCATTCGTGCTGATGAGGCATTATTCACGTTTAATACCTTTATTTCGAGGTCTTGGTATAAGAGGTGTAGTAATATAGAAGTTTATGACTAAAATTTTAAGGTGTAAACTCATGCTATTCTTGGTGGAATAAGTGAAGATAGTGGCCTCGAGACTTATGTTATTTACCCTCGTTCTATAAAGACTGAATAATATATTAAGTTCTTGCAATAACTCAGAGATAAGTACGCTGACTAAGAGATTATTCTGTTCGTTGATAACTTGTCAGTTCATATAACTAAAGACTCTAGGAAGGAATATGAAAGGCTAAATATAACACCTGTATTTAATGTTCCTTACAGCCCTTAGTTTAATGGAATTGAATTATATTGGGGTTATTGAAAGGACACTACAAGAAACTTCTACTCTATCACTTGATGCACGACTTGAAGATAGTACATTAGATTTTATTAAGAGTGCTGCTAAGAGAGTCAGCGATGATAATGCTAAAGTATGCGCAAGAGAAGGGAGATTTTGTGTTTATAAATAAGTTTTCGATTTAAACGAATGAATAAGTTCACATATTAAATTTTCCCGTAAGGGGATTTGGCTTCTCTTTCTTTCTTCTTCTTAAGGCTTGCTTGGGCCCATGTTTCTTCTCTTAGTGCCAGCTCCTGCATCTATGTTCATCTCGTCTGGCTTTTTAAATCTTTGTAGAGTCTCTTACTCAATTCATGCTTTACTTGAGACTTTCTCTCTCTGTTTAATTTGCTGCGCTTTTCATCAAGTATATAGCAGTACCATGTTTTTCTATAAAGTTAGAAGGGTAAGCTTACTTGAGATGAATGGATTCTTTTGCAGTTCTACAGCCATGTGTCACTTATTTTAATGCCTTGCTTCTCTTTTTCTTCAGGAGAGATGCTGTATCGTTTGTTGTGAGCTTCTTAAATGACTTCATTTAAATACTCTGGTTTCAGAGTTGCAAGAACTCTAAAGAAGAAGTTTCTCTCTGGTAACTTATTTGAGAGTTGTAGCTTTGATGGTAGGTACAGAGCAACATCTGGATCACTCATAGTATCATTATAGAGGTTTGTCACTGAGATTTCAGGGTAGTTAGGTATCTCAATCATCTTTATTTCATTGGTCTTAAAAGCTTTTTTCTTTTCACTTAGTAATGCTTTTAAGAATGATATTTTTGTTCCTTCCTGAGTTGGCAAGAACAATCCAACTATGGTTAATATATTAGTATTTGATAAAAGCTTACCTTGCTATACCAAATATCTATAGAGGTCCTCCTTGCTTCGAAATTTTCCTATAAATTCTTGAGATTGTATTCTCTTCATTGCATCATTCATAGACTCCATCTTGCTTCCACTTTCTCTAAATGTTTATGAAATTTAAAATTATGGATATCCATTCTAAACTTACTAAAATTTTACTACTAAATAGAGAGATCCAACTGAAGGTCAACCTGAATCAGATAAATAGATAAAGATGGAGGAACTTTCTCCAAGTTTCAAATTTGACTTCCATTTCTGTCAGTTTTTCTCCATTAATTGCTCCTGATAATAATTAATTTAATTAGGTGGTGCTCCTAATTTTTTTAAAACTTAATTAGGAGGTTAAAATAAAGTTCAAAAACGTAAAAGGTGGCATAATAAAAAAAATATATATTAAAACCTCCCCTCCTAAATTAACAAAAACAGCTTTAGGACCTTCATTTAACATCATAAAACTTGTTTAGGTGGATATCAATGTATAAAATGGATGAATTAGTATATAAATTATCCCTAAAGAATAGAGAGAAAAAAGAATTCTCATCACTCTATTATCAGTAGATCTTTACAAGTCTTAGAGACTATGGTCTTACTTGTGTATACTTGCAGAAAAAACAACTTCTATAATTATTAATAGTATTTAAAAAATGAGCGGCAACCTACTTATAAAATAGGCATTGCTTGGTATTAGTTAGCAAAAACTTTCATTCATAAATTTTAAAAAAAGTTGAGACTTGCGATGCCTCCACCCAATATGATCCTGAGATTCTTGTACCTTAGGTCTCCAACTTTGAATAGAAGTTCAATTATTAAATAGAGATGCAGAGTCAAGACATTTAGTGGGAAGCCCCAATAAAAAAGATTGAAGTGGAGGAAGAGAAAAAAGAAAGAAAGGTAGAACAATACTGTGAAGAATGTGAGAAGAACTTCACTTATAAATCTGCTCTCAAACGTCATATTATAGAGCAGTACTCAAACAACCCCAAGCTTTATCTTAAGCACATTAAGATTGATGGAAAATACTTCTGCCCTTACTGTAATAAACACTATAATCACTCAAAAGATCCTAAAGTTAACCTTAAAACATCATGCCAAGAAGTTTGAAATTTTTTATCCTGAGACCGGTGAGGTCTTCCTTTAAATAAGATAACCAAGAGACCTCTAAGAGTCTCTGGAGAAATAAGTTAAGAGAGAGAAAAAGCTCATCAAAGCAGTGAGAAATCTCCCTGCCTCTGAAATAGTAAAAATCTTTCTTAAGATGTGAACTTTGAAGTTACCAATATTGAATATAATTGATCTTAAAGAGTGCAATCATTGCTTCAGATTGCAGTTGAAATTTGTGTTGATGTTTTTTAGAGAATTATAATATTATTTGAGCTTCATCGCCAAAATTTCAAATGTTGTCGATGAAGCTGAAAAATTAGTAATTAAGTTTAATACAATTTTTTTAACTTTACTTATATATGATTAGCTAATGCTTTAAGACCAATATATAAATATACAGTAAAATCTCTAAAAATGTTTAATTAAAAAATAATAATACAAAGATTCAACTTAAGTCATCATTTATATTATGAATCCTGAGTTTCTTTTTTAATTTTGCTATAATTCTATTTAGATTTAAACAAAGTAAAAAAACGATAGAACAATTTTCTAAATAATACCTTTTATGGTTAATTTGTGAAGAATAAATTATCCTTATAATTAAATCATGAATCAACAAATTTCTTCACAAACTTCATATAAATTTTTACAGACTTAGTATAATTCTAAATAGAATTGTTTGAATCCTTAATTTATGTTAATATTCAAAATATTTATTTTATTATTAATGCTTTTAAGAATAATGATCACTAATTTATGATAATAATGTTAAAGTAAAACTAAATATTTTTTATATTTAATCCACATTGATCTGTTAAACTTAACAATATATTTAAAAATAAACTAAACTATCTTAATTACCTAAAGTATTTTACTACTACTACTACTATATCAAACTATCAATATTAATAGAACTTAATTATAATTTTAATTTAAATTTATTCATACAGGATTTTCTTACAATCATTTTAATTGATAAATCACGCATTTTTGGAATTTTAACTGATTTTTTAAAGAATGCAATTAAAGTTATCTTATTCTAGAAGACAAGTTTAATAAAAAGATAATAACAGACAAGCAGTTTGCATACAAGATATATCCAATCAATTACTTCAGATGTGATGATAAGTTTCAAATGGAATTTGGTAATGAATATCAATTACTAACTAAGGCAAGAAGTTAGGATTTTTTGTACATAATTTAGCTTGATGCAATTTTGCTTTGTCAATCTCATGTAGCTTTTTGCCTACCACTCTACTAAATGACCATGAGAGATTATATTTAAGATTGAAGGGTTCCAAAGTAGCTCAAAAATGTTTGCAAAGCCACCAAAGAGTTGCACTCTCTAGGTTATGTCCACAGAGATTTAAAGCCTGAAAATGTTATGCTCGATTTTTCAATTCTCAGAGTAGTAATAATAGACTTCAATAGGTCATAGAGAGTTGAAGCTTCAGGACTTGGCAGCGTCCTAGGTACTCAAAGATACTTTCCAGAGAGATAAGACTGAAGAGATGGAGATATAGCGTGGGATATATTGGCATTAGCAGAGTGATATGCCAAGGAACGATTACTTTAGATGTAAAGGAGAGAAAGATTCAAAGCAAATAATACAGCAGTATCTAGATAGGAATAATATCAAAGGAAAAATAAAAGATTTTGCTGAGCAGATTATCTTAAGACCAAAACACAGAGCAGAACAAACATTAGACTAAATAATCAACTGGATAGGAGATATCAAATTAAAAAAATTAGCTCATGATGTCAAGGTTCTGTTTGAATGAATATTAAAAATTAAACTCATCTAATTCACTAAAATTTACAATACAATTAATCCTTAATCCCCTACATAAACCCTACTAAAACCCTAATAAATTATGCTCTAATAGTCTACTTTTATCAATAAAAAACTCAATCAAACTACTGAAAGGGTTTTGGGGTTTTGATTCTAACTTTATTAAAATCTTTCTCCCATATAGGGAGGACGTACTGAAGATCATCTTGAAATGATATGCAAAAAAGAATTGAAAAACTTTTTCTAAGCATCTTAGATTGATCTCCATTTTTATCAAACTTTCTCCGTTAAATTGCTCCTAAAAAAGCTCAATTATTTTAGGAGGTCCTCCAAATTAAGGTCAAACTTTATTAAGAGTTAAATTTTAAGGTTATAACTTAATTAGGAGCAGATTAAATTTAAAATTGCAAAATACCTTTACCTTAAAATAGAGTTTAAACTTAATTTGGAGAACTTCCTTTGAGAATCAACACTTCATTAGGAGCATTTTAACTTAGTAAAATGTATTATATACTCATTAAATATGTTGACTTATAGCCTTATTTGGTTGTTTAATTAACTTACCTCTCAGCAAAGTATTTACCAGAGTGGCATATACTAAAATGTTATAGTATTTCTAAGTAGATTTTATTTTTATAATAAAATATATCAACTACCAAAAATATGTTCTAACCTTTAAAAATGATAGGCATTAATTGCGTATATTCAATAAACGCTATCATTCCAGTAACAAAAGAAGTTGATGCCAGATACTATTGCACTTATGGGAGCCTACTTAAGACACTTTTGACGAGTCAACTTTTGATATTAAAATATAAGTTAAGAAGGAGGTCATTAAAGAGGATGCAAAAATTGAAGAGAAGATTTTAAACCCACCATAGATCATTAATATAACCATTAATTTTACCAAGGCAAAGTTGACTATTAATGCAAAGAAAGCAATTGAATTTTCCTCTACAAATAAACTTAAAAGAGGCATTTAAGAGTTAAATATTATAAATAACGATATACTTAGGATTTATCTCAAAAATCAAAAGAAGGATTGGAAGTATATTTGGGAATTCTGTGAGAAGCTATATTCTCATACAAGACACCTCAAAGTGCATTTAAAGAAATAGCACAATTAAAGTATTAAGTTTATTCATGAACCTATTAGAAAAGGATTTCTTTAAAATAAAGGTCGAAAAATCCAGTTGAATCTCTTCGGGTTGAGAAAGAGATGTAAGTCAAAATGAAGAAAGAGGTTAGAGACCTCCCAGTCTCAAATCATAATATTATGATAAAAATCGTTGCGATGAAGATTACAATATTATAAATTATTGACATATTTACATAGATTCTTGCCAATATAGCTAGCTCATTCTAGATGACAAAGTAGAGATGAGAGTCATTATTGAAATGACTAATATTTATACAAAATATATCCTTTTAATTACTTCCTTGCTGATGACAAGTCCTAAATGGAATTTGCTAATGAGTATTCTGCTCTTTAATAGACTAAGCTCCTTGAGTGCAGGCATATTATCTAGCTTGATGCTATTTTACTTGGTAAAGATCATGTAGCATTTAGACTTCCTCTACTCGAAATGACTTACAGAGAATTCTTATCTGACAATAGATGCCAAAGATAAATTGGCTAGATAGTGTAGCAGATAGTTGAGGGGATTGAAGAGCTTCACAAGCTAGGTTATGTTCATAGAGACTTAAAGCCAGAGAACATCATGATGAACTTTCAGCCTCTTAGAGTTTATATTATTGATTTCAACAGAGCTCAAAGAGTGCAAGCCTCTGCATTAGGAAATGTATACGGTACTCCTGGATATTTCCCAGAGAGAGAAGATTGGAGAGATGGAGACACTTAATGGGATATCTGGGCTCTAGCAGTAATAATAAATCGAGAGCGACATGCCAAGAAACGATTACTTTAGCTGCAGGGGTGAGAGAGATTCTAAGCAGAGAATCAATCAATATCTCGATAAAAATAAAATAAATGGAGGTCTCAGAGAACTTGCATATTCAACTATTATCTAAGCCAAGCTAAGAGAATTAACAAACAATAGAAACAATCAAACATCAACTTAGAAAGATAAAATTCAGAGAACTACTACATGACTCTAGACTTATTTTTGTGTGAAATATTTTAAGGACTCTCTCTTTATATACTCACTTAAATTACTAATATTAATACATTAAACCCTTCATAAACCCTTATAAAATCATAATACAGTATGCGTAATTTTAACTTTTTATCATTTATAAATCTCATTCAAACAACTTCAAGGTTTTGGATGTTAGAATTGCTGCTTACTAGCATTAAATGTTAGCTGATTTCCAATTAAAAAATAATAATAATTTTTAACTTTGAACATCCTCGACTTGGAAGGCTTCCTACTTCAAATTATTTTCACAGTTTATATACCTCCATATTGGAAGGTTGAAGTAAATGAGTTACAAACAGACTATCGTATCTGATAAAATCACTGATTCTCAAAGTTAATTCCAAAGAATTATAGTGATGGTTATCGTTTTACGAAATAAAAAGAGATTAAAGAAAGAAGGCTTAAAGTTATCGATTACTTAAGGAGTGGAAAATCACTCAAACGGTAACTAATTATATCAAATATTCATAAGAATTATTTATTGAAGAATTTGAGAATTATAAATATAAAATAAATTGAATTGAAATGTAAAAACTAAAATATAAGAGTATTAGTGAAAAAATGTAGAGCCTAAATACTTTAACTCTGATACAATGATTAAGATCCTTAAAATGCTTAGTTCACTTGCTTTACTTATAAATAAATTTGGAAAATATTTGGCCTTAGCTAAAATTTGATTCGAAAAGTGTGTATTCATTAGAACAACAAACCCGATCAATGTCAAAATAATAAAAAGCGAGCTCTAAATTTAACACTTGATCACTTAATCTATTTGGTACATAAGACTACTTTGACTGATTTAAAATAAAACTCAATAGCTGATCGCGCAAAAATTTTTCATCGTAAATTTCCAGATAAAAAGATTTCGACATCTAGTTTAAGAAAGCTGTACCTCTTCAATGGTGTAAAATATAAATAAACGAAGTCAACATTTAAACTTTCAAATTCAAAAATGACTTAAATTTAAGTTCAGCAACTTCATCAATACCCTTTGATGATTTACGCTTATTAGCAATAAGAAATTTTAATATATTTAGATGAGACTATTTTTAAACCACACGCTATTTCTATGAGATCTTGGGCAGGTCCATACTCTAATCAAGATGTTTAAAAAGAAGGTATAAATATCTCAACTTTGGCTTCATTGGTATTTATTTCAGGTCAATAGGATTCTTAGGATTTGTTATAAAAGAAAATCAATAAAAATTTCAGATTTGATGCTTGGGCTAGAAATAATAGAACCATAATTTAGGGGTTAAAAAGTAATAATATTCATGGATAATTTGCGTGCCCATCACAATAGAGCTTTCAAACAAAAGATAATTGATAATGGGTGGAAATTTATCTTTAATGCTCCTTACTCTTCATAGTTTAACTGCATTGAAGAATTTTTTCAAGAGTAATATTTACCTATAAGAGGAACGTAATTGAAAGGAATTTAAACTTTTCCAATAAGGAACACTATTAAATAGTAAGGAACGCAATATTAAACATTAAGTAAGAAGATTGCTTTAAAACAGAAAAAAGGCACATAAATAAAATGCATAATTAAATTAAGTTATTATAAGAAGAATGATTAAGTTAGAATTGTTTTTTAATAAATTTAAGTTAAAATATCATATATTAAAAAATCTTTGCTTTTAAGGAGTTGAATTTATGTTCCTTGTCTCTTTTCCCTCTTTTCGTTCCTCTAAATTTTAATTTGCGTTGTTTACATAATCTGAATAAGAAAATGTCATCTAGTTCAATTTCCGTTTTTTAGTTACCCTTCTGCATGATGATCCTTGCCTAAGTAGAGAGAGGGCTCGACCTTTACGCTCTATAATAAATTTAATCGAATAATCTTTTCATACTTGAGATAGTAGGGTTTTTCTAGAGCTACTCCAAGAACTCATTGCTGATTAGAATTTTATTTTGGTCCCCTGTTTATTGCGTTCCACAAACCCTTATTTATTATTGATCTTAGACCATCCTCTATAAATAGTCGTGTCAAAGAGTGCCTAAGATTCCAAGGAAAAAGTTTCGATCAGGTAGTTCGTTGGCATCATCATATGTATTCAGGTACTTTTTGAGATCCTCGTCCTCTTTTACTTCATCCCATACTCGTTTTAGACTAAGTTCAGGGAAATAGGGGACATTAATCCAAATCACTTCATTTGATTTTATTAAAATTTTGGTCCCCTTCAAGACATCCCTGAGAAACCTCATCGTACATTGCTTATATGGAGGCATGAACATATTGCCTAATAGTGTTTAAGAGTTTAAAACTTACACTAGAACTTTAGATAATTAAACCAGTCAGATTTGCTGCTTAATTGACCTTCTAACTATCGTGATGGAATTTGAGTATTTATTTAGGTGCTGTTTTGATTATTTTAGGTAATTTCCATTTGTTTATTGATTAAGTACTTTTATTAATTATTAATAAAAGTTTAACTTTCACATTTCTCTCAAAAAGTATAATTCCTCATCTTATAGCTTTTTTTATTGGCTATAAATTCGATTGAGCTGCAAAAAGTGTTTGCTTTAATTCTCTAAGTATATTACCTTAGTTGCTAATGTTAGTTAATCAAAGATTTCTAATTTTTGTATAGAGGCTTATATTAGGAACGCAATTTTGAAAATTATCTTCCACAACAAAATATAAATGTCCCTAGGGAGTCCCCAGGGACATTTCAAGAGGGGTTTTGGGGTTTGAAATTATGGTTCTCTGGGTTTATGGGATTTCAATATCTTAATATGCCTTTTAATTTTAGTTCTTATCTTATTTCTCAAATTTAAGTTCCCCTGACTATATTTATCATATCAAATAGTAATATAATATTAACAATAAAGACTATATATATATATATATAAAATTGTGACTATTAAAATTTTTATAATTTAAGTTATTAAATAGTAAATGGAACGCAACGTTTAAGGAATCAGATATAGTTGTTCATCATTGAGTAGCATCAATTCAAGGGATGAATGCGAATCCTCAGTCGTTGAACTTTCTACTTTCTCTAAAGAATATGGTAATAACCTATTTAGTGTACTTACTTAATAGAGAGACGTGAACAATGCTAAAAGGAAGGTGTTTTAATTGTGTAAAGTGAGAAAAATTCATTCAAACCTCAATCAGCTTAAAGCTATACTTGCACTATTTGTGACAAAGTCTTAACTAAGAAATAATACACACGACATATAAAACACATTCTAGAAAATAAGGAAGTTTTGCTCATTTGAAGAGCAAAAATGGTTACGCGTGCAAGGTTTGCAAATAGAATTTTGAGGGTCGGTACCCGACTACACAATTGAAAAAGCACCTAATTTCTCACTCTGATGTTGATATTCTCAAAGTTGGTTATGCTCCATTGGTAATTATTAGCTTATTTCTTATTTAAAAATATACATTTAGCTTATTCAGCAATTGAAGGATTTAAGACATAAAAATTAGAAATCCTAAAAAGTATAAGAACTTGACTCTGAAGGAAGTGAGGTACACAAAATGAAAGAGGGACATAATTAAAATGGACTTAAATTTAAAAACTAAAACAAAATTGAGGATCAAAGAAATTAATCTTAATAACTCACTGCATGAAATTAAAATGCTGAAGAAGGTGTAAATGGACCAGGACCTAATCAACTCTCTAGGAACTACATCAGTTTTGAATAAATAGTTAAATAAACGACCTCACTAAATAATGTGCTAATTGGCTCAATTGAAGAATTGGTTGAGAGGAGACCATCTCTTGGTTATAATCATTTGGCCAGGCATCAAATCCTAAGCTTAAAGCAAGATGGGCTGTATCGAGAAAGAATACAGTGAGACATTTAATGGTTACTCAAGTTTGGATCAAACAAAAAAAAGCAGTTTGACTAAATAACGAACGTTTATTTTAGTCCCACATATTTACTCATTTGGCTTAGTGGGTACGACTTTACTTTAGGAGATTTACTTAATCTTCGACATAGAAGACTAGTAACGTGGAGAAGCATTATAAGTGCAACTATTGCAGTCAGCCAACTGCACAATGATAAAGTAGTTCATCTTTATTTAAAACCACAAAACATTAAAATTAATCTCGACGATAGCTCCTACAGTACTCTGAGCAACTTTTCAAGAACTCAAATTTAAGGGGAAGTTACAATTGATTGTGACTCAAATTTATGTCCCTATATATGGCTCTAACTACTTGCAATAAATAATTGCTGAGCCTTGGAGAGATAACTATTCTCTACTTGTAATAGTCTTGCATTAACTAGCTGGAGAGAAATTTGAAAGCGTGATTCAAAATGAAAAGTCTGTATAAGAGCTAGCAAAAGAGCTTTTATTATTAGGAGAAATGAAAAATTTCAATGACATTTTGGAAATACTGTCTACTGGTGCCATCAACTTAATTCCAACTGCAAACGAAATCACTAACATTTTAGAAAAACATATAATTAAGGGTTTATGATATTTATAATTTCCCAAATTCTTACAAAATTAATTCTTATGATTATCAAATAAGGAAATAGTTAGTTGGGAAACAGACTATCTTCGATTAACGGACCGCAAATTAATATAAACAAAACTTAGGATAAAGTACTAGGAGAGATCTTTCTAAAATTAACAGGCAAAGAGAAAGGGAAAAGAATATCAGATATAAGAAGTAGTGTCAGATAAAGTTCATTTAAAAGAGAAAGAAATTCACGACGAAAGATTTAGACAACCCCATAATTCATTGTTTCGAAGATTAATTAGAAATGCACAGCAAGACCATGCGCTGATATAATCAACCCCTGGATGGGCAATTAGGAATAACAAATCAGAACCTAAACCCATTCCAAGAGAAAAAAACAGAATGGAATAAAGCAATTAGAGACATAGAATAAAACTTAGAAAGAAATAACATCAAAGGATTCTTCTACTTAGTGAAGAAACTAACTAAGAGAAGAAAACAATCTTAGCAAATTTAAAAGTATTTAAATAAAAGTAGAGAGAATCAATCTAGAAGAAGTGGTTGAGAAGGAAATAATTGATTTTTAAAATAATTTATACTAAGATGAGAGACAAAACACTGGGGAGGACCCCAAAATAAGAGACCAAATAATTACATATGAAAATTCTCTGCAGTGTTGAAGATGTAGAAAAGCAATTAAAGAACGCAACTTTAACAAAGCCGTAGGACTAGATGAATTTGATGGCAAAATACTAATAAAATTTAGAAAATCAGAAAATGAGTGAGTGATAAATTAACAGAGTGGCTGAAGTTAGGATAAATCAAAAGGGGTAGACTAATACTGTAAATATTCAAGAATTTGAGAAAATGCATCTTAATAATCAAGAATATAGATTAATTATAATTTTATATTTTAAAACATTTACGACAAGTCAGAAATAAGTCTTTTTGAGTTAGCTAGTATAAATTTATTAATTAATTTATATATAATAAAAGATTAATTTGTGAGTGAGTAAGGTGATTGAATAAAATGAATATCATATATAATAAAATTCAATAAATTGAATGACCCTCAAAATAAAAGTATATTTGCGAAGACAAATTTTAATAAAAATAAGGCAAACCTGTTATGGGATTATCCTGAGGAGTGAGGTAGATTTTTAAATAGCAACTATGACTTTGATGCACACAAAAAGTCTATTTAGGTCGCATTAAAATTACTAGTTTTAAAAAATTCATGGCCATGTATATCAGTACGAATTTCTTTCAGACTAAAGAAGAATTGCTTTCAAAATGTTATGAAACTACTCTAAGAAAACCTATAGATTAGAAGGAATTCTTCTAGAAATTAAAATCAAATTATGAATTATTGTCCAGAGCAAATTTAGAAATTCCACGATGTGATCATTGGAAATACCATAAATCTAGGTCCTCATTTAAAATTGACATTATTATAAAGTGAACAAAAGACAAATATAACGAAATGCACAAAGAGATTGCTTAGTAGTTTGGCATTTTTACTGGTAAAAACTCTGCATTTCTAAATATATTGTTCTTACATCGATTAATTTGTATTTTAAATTATAAAATCAATCTAATTCTTATTTTTTACATACTTATTAAAACTATTTTTTTCACTCATATTCATACATACTATTCCTAATAATCTCATCCAATAATATACATTTATTTAACTCTAAACATTTTTTATTGGTAGAATTAATAATTAGAAGAGTCTTTATTTGTATTGTTATAATTGAACCTATCTTTTATGAAAAAATTAAGCCATATTTAGCATTTTTTTATTATTCACTTAATCCACTTGCTTATGCATAATAGATTGTTAATATGTATTATGATAAAATATTTTAATTAAATTACATTTTTTGATTATTTAATCATTCGTTGGCAATTCTAAGTAATTTAACTTACTCCTAAATAAAACAAGCGGAAAACACTATCCAGAAGTAAATAATACAATACCAATTGTAGTATACTTACACTTAAATAAAATTGTCGAAAAGGTAATAGTGATTATTTAACATGAATGGTCAAGCAAAATACTGAAGATAGGAAACTACTAGAGTAAAGAAAACAAGAGCTCTCACCTATAAATTTTATTTAATTGCTAAAACACATAAAGAATTCAATAAGGAAGAGCAATCAAAGTGAAGCATATTTGCTAAAAGAATTATAGAAGACTTTCGACTCAGTTTGGAAGGACAAACAATTAGAGATTCTAAAGTATAGAGTGAAGAATGAGGATGATAAGATCGCTATCAAATTAATAGAGGAATTGTATTCGAATAATAAATTAAATTCAAAAAAGGAATACATTAAGATTTATAGGAGGGTAACACAAGGGAGTAAAATTTTCCCAATGTTATCCAACATCTATCTTTACGATACCCTTCAATCTTAAAAGAAACTCCAATTATTTGTATAATAAGGAAAAATTATGGCATTTGCAGATGATATATTAGTTAATATTAAAGACCAGCAATAGTTCAAAGGAGTCATAGAC